>JAECUM010034502.1:0-34866 GCA_016617855.1 Megalonaias nervosa
GGAGCAGGAGAAGGAGAAGAAGAAGAAGAAACAGAGGTGACCTCGGCAAAGAAGAACCCCGACACGTTCAGAAAGAGAAGACAGAAAAGAAAAGAAGACGAGAAAAATGTGAGGAAGAAGAAGACGAAGAAGAGGAAAAAAGTGTAAAAGAGAAGAAATTGAAAAAACAGAGTGAAAGAAAAAAGAAACAGAAGAAATCTATGAACTTTTTAAAAGTGTTGTGTTGTGTTATGTTGTGATATTGAATTGTAAAAAATTTGTAACAGAATAGACCAAACTGAAAAACACGTAAGTGTCTCTTGGTTTTCATTATTTAGAAATAATAAGGACCTACACTCATACACTCACAACACGTACATCATAGGGTTAAAGAAGGGATTTTGAGTTTTAATTGATTTTGGCAAAATGAATAGTCACTCTTTTCGAGAGTATTGGGTAGCCCTGAAAAGGACTGTTGAGTGTTTGTTTTTCCTTAGAACAAACTCAGGAACGAGAATCAATTCGCTTTAACTGTCTTAAGCCTTTGCCACGGCCAAGGCCTACTTGTGGACTTGCTCCTGTCAATGATCTAGTAGATATCACTAGGGGTGGTATCTCTGGTGTAGTCACAGGGTTAGGTTGTTTGGCTCGGGGAGGTCTTTTTCTCTTGGGTCGTAATAAAGAAGTCTGATACATTTGTTTCAGACTTCTTAACTCTGCCAAAATGTCCAAGAGTACCGTGACCGTTTGACTTTCGCTGTTCTCCTTCTCTCCTAGACTTTGTTTCTTCTCTACTGCTTCTTCTTCCTGTCGTTTCCTTATTGCCTCTTCTTCTTCTCGCTGTTGCTGTTCAAGAAGAAATGCTTGCTCTGCTTCTTTCTGCTACTGTAAAAATTTCTCCAATTCTTCTTTCTGTCTTTGTTTAAAATCGTCGACACGTGGTAAAGAAGGAGAAAGTGGCGAAGGTACTGGTACCGGAACAAATTCTTGGGAAGAAGATAAAAATCTACTAAATCCCAGTTGAAATCAACCTCTTCGGGAAGTAGCACTGTGTTCACTTTGGTAGCTGCTGCTGTACCATTACTTCTCGTCTCCACAGCCGGTGCCCCCCAATTCATTGTCTTCTTAGGTTCCGTCATGTTTCACAAAACAATACCGCATCGATTCACTGCGCACAGACGCTAGTGTGCCTATATAGGAAATGTGACGTCACAGGTAGCTCTCTTCGGATTGGAAGACAGACTCCGCGAAGTGACTGAATTTTGTAACGCGTGTTGGGATTGGTGAACCATTTCAATCCGTTTCGATCCGGTCTTCCACTATAAATAAACGTGGTTCACTTCATTCCCTTCACCTGTTCTCGTCACAGAGAAGATGTTGATCGACGTAGAATCCTCTACTTTGGTATCATCGATGCTGTTCCGTACGGACTTACCCATATATGTGAAAACAAAATGGACTGTCATCCGGATCACCGGTGCCACTATTTGGAAAAGAAGATGTTATGTGGAAAGACAAGGCTGTCTTAAGCGGACTGTCTTAAGCGGACTCTCATCTACGGACCAGAAGTGAGACACAGTTTAAGACAAACTTTGAGAAATTTGAGGAAGAAAAGAAGACCTATGCGATGTCCTGTATGTTAACGGAATGGTGTTAACATAACATAACAAACAACGGCCCTTTTCAGGGCCACTTCCAATACCTCGAAAAGATCTTAATTTTCATTTTGTCTCCAACCCAAACGAATATATAAAACCCTTACTCTTCTTATACACGAATACTCTTGATTCGTGTTTGTCTATAGCCCTCTCTCAGGTAGCCTGACGTCACAGTACTTCTCTTTTTGCTACATTGTTACCAGTGTGACGTCATGCCACCTGTTCCATTCCTCTTGTCGCTATACAGACCCACGGTATACTAGTCGCTATACAAAATTTCCATTGACGCTATACAGACCCAGGGTGTGCTAGTCACTCTACACAATTTCCATTGACGCTATACGGACCAAGGGTGTGCTTTTTTTTCTTGACGCTATACAGGCCCGGGGTGGGTGGGGTGTCTGTAATGCTAATTCCCATTGACGCTACGGTAACCCCATATACTACTTACCACTGATAATGACTGGCTCTGGTATAATCTCAAGTGGAGCATCATTAAACAAGTTTTTATTAATAATATCCGGTGCTGGTGTTTCTTTTGTAACAGCGTGTAAAAAATTGAGCCTCGACTTGAGACTAAAACAAATGCTTGTAAAATAGCAAGTATCCCTTATAAAAAAAATTACTTGATCAGATACGATCTTATTTGCGAGATGTAATATATGATATGGACGATTTAATACGCGAGTTTCGTATTATTGACAGTATGTTAAACAGATTCTACCAATGAGAGTTAGCAGGTATGAAAAAAATTATCAAAAAAAAGTATGGTGATGATAGGGTATAAAATTTCATTTAAACTTTAGAAATAATCTCAAAGTGCAAAGCACATCGAAATAAAATTTTGTCTAAACTTTAGAAATAATCTCAAAGTGCAAAGCACTTCGAAATAAAATTTTATCTAAACTTTAGAAATAAAATCGGCTTTGCCGCCAACCTGATGGGGGTGGTCGGGGGTCGTCTGAAAAAATGTGTTTTTGTATTTGTTTGGAGAGAATGGGGGTCCTTCTGGACAGGGGAGATAGGATCCCTGGTCCTGAAACCTCCTTTTTTACTTACTACTATAAGGTCATGAAGAGTTACAAACGAAACCCGCAGAGTTCGATGAGAATAGATGAAAGGAATTAAATCACTTGAATGAAAAATTGATAGAACAATGGCTGGTGGAACAGATTTTAAACAATCTGGATGATGCATTTTGCAAATACGGTTCCACTAGCCTAGAAAACAATGTAAAACTCGAAAAATCAAAACAACAAAAACTTTATTATGATCAACCTCCAGATGATCAAGTAACATACGGAACATGTTCATTGTACTGTTGATGGGTGTTAATATATGTGTTGTTTACATGTTTTTGCAAGCAATATTTCTTTATTCATCAGAATAAATGGAACGTACGGTAAATTAAGAACTCATAGCAAGCTGGATAAGATTTCTCAAGGATTTGAATACCTCACTCCACCACATAACTTCATCGGATACTCCCCAAACAATATTAAACTTGAACTCATTTTATAAGCAAATCTAAACCCAGATATCAAGCTTTTACAAGTTAGTTTCTTCTCATCCTTTGACATGAAGGTAACGGAAGATATCATAAAGGATGTTGTAAAAAAATTTAGTAGAACGTTTGTAAAAGACACAACCATATTTTACGAAAGTGGTGATATTTCCAAGTTCAATGACCTCAAAACATTCGTGACGCGCAAAGATGTGGCTACCTGTATTGGTTATAATATTTACGATTGAATAATACGCTTTGTGAATAATAACTTGAGACCAGGAATGTGCTAAATACGGGCACTAAAACTATACAGTTTTTTCGGCATGGAAAGAAGTTGAGAGTACCACGTGACTTTCTGACACTAACAGATCATTGTCAACTCTATTTCAGATTTCACATAGCACGTGCCAATGCTTCTGAACTGTAAAATGTAACCAAGGCTACGAACTGAAAATAAAATTGTTTCCAGTACGATACCATTACTTCGGAAATTAATTGTCCATTTGGTAAATGATAAAAGCTGACATCGAATTGCCTTTCTTTGTGACTACATCACCAGGGAGAAAAATATTGACTTACGAGTCAATACAACTTTAATGAATCACACACTGGTGCTTCCTTAATGAGGTTAATAGTTATGTTCGAAACTGCACTAAAATGTTGGAGAAAATAATCCAGAAAAGTTGTATAAATCAACAATAGAAACATTTTGGTGACTAATGAAGGTCTTTTAAGCATAATTTCACGTAAGAATAAACAATTTTTTCAGACTGATAGGCATTGCATCTGGATTGATTTGAGAAGTACACATGACAACAGATTACATGGTAGTCGCGTTTAAAATATCTTTCAGCAAAGTATTCACCTTCAGAATGTATTGTATATCTGATGCACAGGTAACATTCAAAACAATCAACTAAAATTAATTATGTGTTGATACTCTGTGGAGTGACTAATTGTGGAAAAACCTTTAACACTGAATCAAATAGAGGCTGAATACACTTTTCTTTATTATATCATAACTTTATATCCAAACTTTCTGTGGAATAAAACTTAAAAGAGAAAGTGGTTATACGAGCATAAAATGTGATCATGACAGACTCTGAGTATAAACTGGATAAGTTGCTAGAATTACCGATTACTGTATACAGTGGACCAATACGATGTATATAATTGACGGCAGAGGCAATTTTGATGCGTATGATCGACGATTGTGGCGTGTGTGTGTGTGTGTTGGATTTTTAACGCAGTTTTAACAATTTTTCGGTCATATTGCTACGATGTCTACAGTGTGGTAGTTTATAGCGATGTTTAGCACTGGAGGATCATGCCGCAGACATGTAGCAGCATATCCACTCAGTCACATTATCCTGACACCAGGATAAACAGTCCTAACACTGACCTCTTAATGCTGAGCACCTAGCGAGGCAGCTGTTAGTACCATTTTTTAAGTCCTTGGTATGACTCGGCCGGGGTTCGAACCCACGACCTCCCGCATCCAAAGCTGACGCTCTAACCACTAGGTTACCGGAGCGGATGATTGTGGCAAAGACGATTTAGTAAAATTAACTGACTTTTAATAGTATACATATTTAAATAGTGATAGTACGAAAAAGTATAATTCTGTACAAAAAGATTTCAGTGTTGCGACTCTATGGTCTTAAACGAGGTAACAGAAAATAGCGAAAACGAACAAATTTTATAAAATTCAATAAATACTTCTCCTAGAATACAAAGTGAACATTTTGAAAAGAACTTATAGTATTGTGAATTAAATTCCAAGTAGCCCGAAAAGTTCTATCATCAAGAGTTAAAAAGTATAGCATAAATTCCAGTGGTGTTCCGAATTAATTCCAATTTGAAACTACTGATATACCAATAGCCTGGAATAGTGTTGATATACTACCAGTCTTATTTATCATAATAATATAATCCAAAATGTATCTAAATGAATTCACAATCCCTAAACAGTGATTTAGTCTAAATGTATTACAGAGCACTTTGTAATTCCAGTGAATAATGTAAATATTAAATCATCTCTAATAAAACAATATACAAGTAAAATAATGATTCCTCTTCAGCTATTAAGATGGGGTTAAAGACTTTTGTTTACTTCGCCCTTTTATAAAAAGGTAAGTCACAATATTAGAACTAGGATGAAAGTCGAAAGTTCGTTTCTAGAACATTCTAAGTTGCTAACAATATCAGGTCTATTACTAAAATTTTAGTAAAGAACATGGCAAACAGAAGGTACACCAGGAATTCCTCGGGGAAAAACAATGTCCTGAACTAAAATGTTTACCTGAAAATAATAACAATCTTAATATAATCTACAAATACAAATTAAATATACACAACATCAGAGTATACGCGTATTTTAGTTGTCCTCTACTACAAGGTCAACAAAGAAACGGAAACCATCTTTACTGAAAATTCTCTCATCACAAATGATACGCAAGATAGATTCTTGATACTTTTAAAGAAATAAAATTGAGAAATTTCCAATTTCCCCCTGAGTGTCGACCGCTTTTACTGTAGTTACATAATGCATATGGCATGCTCGCGTGCCTCTATATGTGTGTGTGTGTGTGTGTGATTTGGAAATTCTAACGTAGCCTTAATTTTACCGTCATTTTACTACGATGTCTGCAGTGTGGCAGTTTATAGCGATATCTAGCACTGGGATATCATGCCGTACCCAGTCACATTATCCTGACACCAGGCCGACCAGTCCGAACACTAACCTCTTAATACTGAGCGACAAGCGAGGCAGCTGTTAGTACCAATTTTATAAGTCTTTTATATTACCCGCCCGGGATTTGAACCGGCCACCTCCGCATCCGGCGGAAGCTCTAACCACTGAGGCCACCGGAGCGGTCTCACGATATAATCTGTTGATTTCGGCCGCTTTTACTGTAGTTACATAACCTCTCTGGCATGCTCACGTGTCCTTTTGATAATGTGTTGCAGTGTCAAGCAAACGAACTTATCATACACAGACAACGCTAATTTGTCATTTTGATAGGATCATTTATTGTCAACCGTGCACATTTTTACTGTTGCTTTTTTCCTTAGATTTCCCATCTCTTTACTAAGAAGAATGTTTTTCATAAATATGAAAAAGTCATTTCTCCAAATTATTTGCTGGTTATCGTTTCAAATCTGCTTAAGTACATTGTAATATTTTCGTCACCGTTGTTGTACAAACAAGAAATATGATTGTATCTTGTTACGTGTTCACCCAATTGTATGCAAAACTTCATATTTCTGAAGTGAATGATCTATTTGTCTTTGTTCCCCGACTATAGCAGTTTTTGTGCTGCTGGTTTTATAACCTTGTCATCATCAATCATCTTTTTTTACAAAGGAGATAAATCCTTTCCATCTGGAATTTAACGCGTTATCCTTTCAACAGTCATGCAAGCGTAATGGAATTTCTGCAGCCACTTCTAAAACAAGCCTTATGATAAGTGATAGATCAAATTTTCTTCTACCCATTTTCCCGTCCCGAGAAATTTCACCAGCGGCAGAGGCCGTACCTAGTGACTGTTTTCCTTTAAATCAGTTTAAAAATACAAGAAACAAAAGTAAGTCCTACATTATTATTTTTGTCAGATGAAAGAACGAAACCAATTAGTTTTACCCAGAGTCAAGGTCGCTGGTATGGTGCTATCTGCGTGAGCTAACAAATATAAAGCAGAAGCTGTCATATTTTATTAGAACTTTTGATAAGTGGATCAGACTCGTGTGCATTTGTTGGCTCATTTATGATACCAGGTGCTCAGATATTCCGATAAATAAAACGACTTCAATTTCCAATTTTAAGACGGAATCGAACTAGAGGGAATAGCATTTCACCCTCTATCGTCGATAATTGTTCCCCAAAGGATGATTGCTAAAAAGCGGCGAAGTGGTGGTGGGATGTACGTAGCTTCAAGTTTCAAAGCAAGATGCGATCAGAAGTTCAATAGATGCTCCATTCTCTTACCGGACAATGTATCATGTCCCACGCTGCACTTCTCTGACGATACACTGCTACATTTACACTTACACCTCCAGTGGAAACTATAATATAGATTTAGTTCACAGTTTCAGAGCAATGAATGGCCTCATTTCCATAATTTAAACAAACGTAATTAATTAATTATGAAGATAAAACAATTGTCATTATTGGCAAGTTAGCTTGCTATTTACCTAGCAATAACGTAAGCTGTGCATATGATGTTTGACCCTGTCGCAAAGAAACTTAGGAGATCGACAGGCGAGAAGGCAGACAGATATACTGCAGATATGTAAAATGACGGGTTGCTATGACTAGGTCATTAGTTGGATAGGCAAGCACGTGCTGCATAGATACTGCACTGGAGAACTAAGTTTTCACCTTCAACTTCGTACCCCCTGCCGATTCGGGGATGTGGACCTGATGCTACCTCCTGCATGTCGTAACAGAAGACTAATGGAAGCAGGAGCCACAGTCTCTCAGTGTTTGCTTGCCGGACTTTAGATCGAAAGGGAGCAGGTTCTAGTCCTATAATCAGACCAGTTTCATTTAAAGATATTTAATTGCCAAATATTTTGATAGATGGGGCCCGGCCACAACTTGAAATGAGCCCTTCCCCTCCAGTGGATTAGACATTTATATCGATAGCACACTAAATATGATTTCATACAGTTATATGTAGGCATACATGATTCAGGGAAAATAGGTACAAAAAAGATAGGAATGAATACATAAATGATGGCAGAAATAGGACGCGATTACAGGCACCACACACACACAATAGCTACAGTGAAGAACATGATGCCTTTCTATATTCAAACTGGCCATAACTGAGGATAAAAATTACATTTTTGAATGCCCCTTTATTATGCAATGCGTTAAGTATCTTTATTATGTTTAGAACAAGTCAAATGAGCGAATATTAACATTGGTCAAAATTCAAAAGATCCGTATAACAAAATAATTGTAGTCGCTGGTATCTAGAGAATATTCAGATTTTGAATCAATTTCCTACGCTGTTCAATATAGTGTGCAAGCACAATTTGTAATGGTATGCATTGGCATTGTCTATTTCATCACAAGCACGCAATGGATTATCTCTCAAATAAATAGAATAGAGGTTATTATGCAAATGACTTCAGTCATTTTAATTCATGTTTGCAGAAGGGATCTTTTTCCCGATTCCAGTTTTAAAAATGGTCAGGTACATGTGTTGTCTAATATTCTCTTTTACCTCTGAAGACGGAATAATTACTATCACCTTTTATTGAAGTGGAAAGCGATTTGTGATTTTGGGGGTTTAGCGCCAGTTTTGAGCATGATAGACCATAGATGGCGGCTAGAATATTTGGTGGAGGAAAAGCTCGGAAAGAACCACCGACCTACGAAAAGCTAATGGCAAGCTTTCTCACATAACCACATTGGTCGAACCAAGATTCGACCCCACGCAGACGGGAGATGCGAGTGGTCTGTAAATGCGAGCGCCTACTATTTTGTATGCACTTTTGAATAGCATTAAACCAAGTCGAAAGCTTCCAATACTCACCAGCAATATAAAAAGGCAGAAAAGGCAAAGAATCCCAAAATTTTATTTTAGAAGCATATGAAACATTTAAGTTTACAAAAAGCGTGGATTCCTTGTTTGTGATAGTCCCCGGCTTGCTCGAGTGTTTTCAGTCTCTCAACTGCACTAGTGCAAATTCTGTTTCAACTTTTATTTAATGTCTACCTTGAATAAATATATGTATTAAATAAAAATTTAAAATTAAATTTGTTTCCGATTTTAACAGATTTCTCGATAAACGTTTGAATGAACTTCTCCAGTATTAATTAAACACGGACTTGTTATATATGGCATAAAAGGACATTATATTCTCTGTATTCTCAAAGAAAAGAATCTATTTAGGATTTGATGGCATTCTTTTGAAAATGGTTCAAGTGTTATTTCTCCGTATGGATTTCTAAAAGATGTTTACCACAAGTCAGAACAAATTGTTTTAACGGATGATGAGTAACTTAAATATACAACACCTAGACCTTTCTAGTCCAGGCATTGTCATGGTCTAGTTTACTTTGATAAGTCCAGGCTATATCAAATGCATTGTCATGGTCTAGTTTACTTTGACAAGTCCAGGCTATATCAAATGCATTGTCATAGTCTAGTTTACTTTGATAAATTCATCCACTGTCTTCAACCTTTGGGAGATAATTTCACGGGTGGAGCGGTTTTAGATAGACCTTTAATCCACATCTCCCATTAAAGTTATATGGCACAGTTCTGACATGTTCCAAAATCTAATCAACTTTTGCAACTTTGTTGGACTCGTACGTTGCTTTATGGCCTCTTTCAACCATTTGTTTGAGACGAAGCTTTTAATCAACCACTTCAGCCAAAAGCCAAGGTCTTGTATTCTTAAACGATACATTTTGACCATTTTGTTCGGCCATTGAGAATAAGGAACCTTTGCAAAAACAGTGAATTTAGATTAAGTATATTTTTCTCTTCTCTGGTTATGGCTACATAATACTGTTTCGCAATATACTAAAGTTTGAATTGGCCAGTTTTGTGAACCCTTACTGTGCTGCATGTCAGCATTTCTAATCAGGCACCCACCATTTAATAGGAAGTGGACGAAGGAGGGCGTGGGCCTGGTATTCTCGCTCGAACCAGAATATTTTCTTTTCTTTTACCTCAAGATAATTACCTATGTCCAAAAAGGTTTTTTTCCCCTGCAAACAGAGCAAGAATATTTTTTTCCCCACCACCGAATATTAAATGATAGGTGTGTCAAGTTCAAATATTTATGGAAGGTACGTATATATAGCCACTAGGATCCAAGTCTCATCTATTTTAATACAGATACGCATTCACAAAACTGTCGGTTTTCCGCATCAAATAGGGCCATGTCACAAAATACGGTTTTTAATTACCACTGATAACTGTCACAGCACGGACGAATGGATGGTTGGAATACCACTTATGTAAAATACAGAGACAACACGCACCAAAAATTAGATTTAATTATATGATCATGATAAATAAAAATATTATATTGCACAATAGTAAAAATATCTGCAGTTAAACAGTTATTACGTATTTCTATTCTTTAAGTTCTTAAGAGCACTTTATGTTCACTGGTATTTCCGCACTGAATTATTCACCAATTATAAACACACTTCAATGGCTTCTTCATTGCATAGGTACGCCCTCCAATGGCTTCTTCATTGTGTTGGTGCGCCATCCTATGGCTTCTCCCCTGTGTAGTGAAAACTATAGGGTAATACTTGTGACAGGGGATTTCGTGTCCCGACGTTCTTAGGACGTCCAGGGTTTGTCCGCTCTTGCGGCAGGATTCCCTGATAGCAGAACTCCCTTCAGCAGTTTCAAACTAGTCCAAACTAAGCGGTTGCTGTGACTAGGGCTCCCGTGTCCCTACGATCGTAGGACGTCCCGGGTTGTCCGCTCTTGTGGCAGGATTCTCTGGGTAGCACAATCTTCCATGAGCAGTCTCAACCCGACTCGTCTCTCCAGGGTTGAAAGCGGCTACAAAACGAAAGTCGTTTCGAGTCATATTATATGATTAATGTGTATATTACACTGATTTGTATGCAGTGCCCCCGTGGTCTGTTTTATTCAAGTGCTCATTTTATGTCACGTCTACGATTATTTTATCTCTTCTTCTTCTTCCAATAATATGCTGGGTTCCTCTAGAACATACATGGTGTGAACTATGTACATGTGATGGGAGGTCCAAGTGCAGCTAAAAACAGGTTAAAAACATCCCTGGTATGGAGCTAAGCGATCCCCATACCAGCCCCTGCTCTAAACTGCACTAAACGAAAGCAAACCAAACATTTTATGAATGCAAGACAATGAAAATATGAAATTTACGTTGCAGCTGACTTATGCAAGATAACAAAAGCAGGTTATATTCAACGTACTAGCGTTGCATACTTGAATATGAATTACAATCAATATATCTGATAAACATAATAGTCTGGAGGTTATAAACAATAACTTATAATAAATACTTAAGTAGTGAAAACAATTTACTAGAATGAATTGTAATGAATAAAATAGAATCCTCAAAACACTACTTCTATTCTATATAAACAAAAAGAAAAGAAAAGAAAAACTTATCCTCCCAATTATATAATTCCCAGTTGCAACAATTTTCCCGATATTATTAAAACTAAAAGAAATAAAGAAATTTCCTATCTTAATCTGACCGCTCTAAATGTCCATGTTTTAGGTCCTGTCCATAGAAATTGTACGTGTGACTACTAAAGTTTGACATTGCATATGGTCGCTTTATACAGACCCATGAAGCGCACGAGCTTCTCGCCTGGTGAGAACTATTACGCCACTATCACGATCATATTACTTATATGAGTTTATTTTCTACAGTGAACTTTGGATAATGCGTTTTAGCACAGTCGACTTCAGACAATATATTTTCAGGTCTTTATTATACTGAGAATTTAACTTATTTAATGCGTAAATGACAGAAAGGAATAATTTTAAGTCAGTTTATGACAAGAACTAATACAAAAATTATCTAACGGGACATTGGTTTAGCTACGTTTAGTCAGATTTCCATCCATTCAACGGTCCACATAGAATTCAATACAATAATTACCTTCCTCCCTCCTTTCCCCTGCCTACCTAGTAATCAACCAAACGAACCAACCTGCCTACCTACCTACCATGATACATATATACACACACAAACTTACATATAAGCTTTACTCAATGGCCTTCTCGTTACATTGGATATTCAGAATGTATTTTGGTTTTCAGGGAGATAAGAAACTCGATCAAAGAGTGAAATGTAATTCAGTTTTTGGATTTCAATTTTCTTTATTACTTCACGCTGTCTATTTGTCTGAACGCTTATCAGTTCCAGCGCCTCATCTTTGATGTTACCTCTATACCAACCGTAAATAATTTTCGCTTGCCCGACCACAATTAACTGTCAAGAATCGTGATCTAATATAAACGACTCAATCAGCGAACGAACCGTTTCTAATCAAGTTTGCAATTTATTGGGGGGAGGGGGGGGGAAGAAAGTCAATATATCATGCTGCATACTATTTCTAATTACAGATAAACCCAAGTTGCTTGAAGCGTCCGAATGGAAAATTTACCAGCTGTTCTTGTGTACATTCTACGGACCTCCTGTCTTGACACACTCTTTATCATCAGTGTTTGGTGATTGCTGTTTACTTCTCCAAATTAAATCAGATATGTTTGGTATGTGTTTGTGCAACATGATATGAAACATTCGATTTGAACTAGATATCACAGAGTCATCTAGTTTCATGACAGATGTTTTACGTGTTGGTGTTCTTAACTTTAAATAGTCATCGAGTTTTTATGATGCAATACATATCTTTAAGCGATTCTAATTTACTTCAAACTTATTCGGAGGAGTCATGGAAAGTTAAATACACTATATATTGCATTTTAAGTTTCCACGCTGCTATGGTAAGCTTCTTTTTTTCCCTTTAAGATTCATACATTTTAACAAATAAGACAATACTGATGTTTTATGGTTCCAAAAGTCGACAAAAGGAACACACAGTTGGAGGAAGTAAAACGACCACGCCCAGTAACAGGAAGTCACCACTTACTCAAACTCGACCAATCTATTGCGGATTTCACGTTAGCTTGAAATTATGTTGATCAAGATGGAGTAACGTCCGTTTATGATGCACAGATCTTGCGATTAAATGACCAGAGTAAATAATTTAAAAAACATAAAAAACACCAAAGACAATGACAACAGCAACAAAGAATAGTACAAATTCATCCCAAAGGACTGTAATCGATTTTCGAGGATATAAAAGACTTTTGCAAAGCACGATTTGTTTTTCTTTTTTGGGTTCGAATAACAGAAAAGGGTTAGCTACCCCATCGCCCATCTGCGATCATAGGTTTCGTCCTCCACCTCTAAGATTATTCCACCACGCGAGTTATCTAACTTCTAAAGTATTTGATATAAAGGCGGTCGGTCAAATTGAAAAGCCGATTAAACGGATAGACGATGTTTTCCAATCTTTTGTAAAACTTCATCTTTCAGCTGGTAAGGATTTTAGTCACTAAATGGTACAATAATAAAAGGGTTGTAACAGGTTTATAGAGAAAGTTTCATAAAGAGATAATCTGGCACCTTTTTGAGGTAAAGGAAACTACAAAACTTGAATCAACTCTAAGAAATAGAAATATATTTATCAATCAAAACAAGCGAAAAACGAATAGACTGGTTTTCTTAATCAGACAGTCGATGACATCAAAAGAATGAAACAATCCGTGTATACAGCTGAATAACAATAATTAATTAAGAATGTTTTGTACAAGTTGGCCGTCACATCGATGCGATTTTGCTGAATGTTTTGCCCCGTCAATCTAAGCCTGTTGTGAGTTTATGTATCTTGATAAATGAGATTTCGTTATCAGACCTAACAACCAAGCAGTCAAGCAGCCACGAAGACATCATTCTGATCTAAATTTGTCTGTTTATTATTATTATTATTATTATTATTATTGCACGTTCCAACATCATTCATTTTAATTAATGAAGTTATGATTATAATATCATTGTCTTACAGATGATCATAAAAACAACATTTATGTGCATACAACTTTATATCGCAATTTATCGTTTTTATGGAGGATCGACATTTTATACAAGAGTACACTATGTCTATGACGTTTAAGCGACACGTACGGTTATTGCACGCTGTCACGCGTGCCTGTAAGGCCTCGCAAAGCACTGATCGGAAGTTCGATCTGTGTTGGCTCTTCCATCTTTCTGGTACGGTTGAGAGTGAAATGAATACTCTGAGGGAAAACACTGACCCTTTATATAGGAAAGACACTGACCTTACATTGATATATAGGAGACCATGGCATTTAAAGTCATTTGACCTACTGTAATCAAGATGTAACAATCGCACCATTTCGTGAAGAAAGGAGAAGAAAGAAAGAGGCAGAAACGTGACCTATCGCCTCGTACAGTAGCTGAAGTCTTGGCTCAAATCCATGGAAGCGGTTTTGAAGATGATATGAGTGAGCCAGAATCCAGACCCAGACAGCCGACGCCAAACCAAAAGCCACCACCAATAACCCCTGAAAGCTATTACCACATTCGAGAGCCAGATAAACGCTCCTCTAAAAAATGTAGAACAACAGCCTACACGTACACGGTAAAATTTAAAGATTTCAAGTCAGACGTACCACTGGAGTAAATAGAAGGGTTCATCACCGAGTTTTGGAACTCTTTGTTAACCACACTGGAACGACAATGTGAAGCCAAAGAAGACGATCGTTTGAGACTCTCCATTTATCACGACAGTTTGACGTCCCCCGTTAGGATCGAGTTTAGCAGCCCAGCAGAATTGACACCTTACAAAGTCATCGACACGATTCAACACGTGCAGCAATCCAACGACAAGTTTCACCTCACCGATGGAAAAGCGACACTGTACATGACACACGTTTCTCTTCCCAAAGGGACCGGACCACGTAGAAAAGTGTTATTGGTGGACGAAATTTGCAGCACCAAACAATGTCTGGTTCAAATTAACAACCCACAAGAAAAGATGTGTTTAGCCCGTGTCATTGTGGTGGGACGAACGTATGCTGACAACAACGACTCGGCAGAATGGAAAAGAGCCTGGGACAACATTTGAAAATCGAACCGAGCCAAACAAGAAAGAGAAGCAGAACTCCTGTTTCAGCAAGCTGGCCTATCTAAAGATACACCCTGTGGCATTCATGAAATGCAAAAATTGCAAGACGTCTTAGCTCCACGCGACACCTTGAAAGTACACCCTCAAGAAATGCGCGGACCTCCGTTGTCAAGGCAAAAATTTCAAAGACGGAAAATACATTCAAGTCTGTCATCACGATTAACATTACGATGCCATTACCAGTATCACCGGATTCCTGGGATACAGTTATTATTGTGAGAAATGTGACTATGGCTTTAACAATCGAGAGCAACATAAGCATTGTCGGTCGAAATGTGAAGGATGTTTGGTCTCTAAACCCTGTCTTGACGAAGGACAAGAACGAGTGAATTGCCCAGCTTGTCAGCGCACTTTTGTCAGCCCTACCTGTTACCAAAAACATCTGAAGACGCAAGGTTCACAGCAGAAAAGTGCTTGTCAACTCCTGAGACTGTGCCGTACTTGTGGACAAGGCAAACGTACCAATAGTACCAAGGCCCACGTACGTTCAGGAACGAAACGATGTCACATTTGTCACCAAATCGTGGACTTGAAACACGAATGTTTCATTCAAAAATACAAACCCCAACAGGAGGAAGAAAAACATGACCAGAAGAAAGGAAATTTAATCTTTTTTTATTTCGAATGCAAGAGACTGGCATTCACATTCCAGATTTCTGCGTGGATCATCGAGCGTGAGAGAAGTGCATCCAAGAGCTTATCTTTAGTCATTGTCCTCACTGTAGAAAGATTCCTGGAGGACGTGAAAAAATGTTTCGGGGACTTAACACGCTGACCGATTTTGCCCGATGGATCTTAGACCCTATCGACGAAACTTGGAGCCAAGAGGACATCGAACGTTACGGAGATAGCCATCGCTATGCCACGGTGATGGCTCACAATTTCTCGGGATACGATGGACAGTTTCTTCTGAAATACTATACGGAACAAAGCACCAAACGTCTTAAAGTCACTTTGAACAGAGCCAAAATCATTTCCATGCAAGTGGGACAAGTAGAGTTTAAAGACTCGATGAGTTACTTGGCCATGCCGTTGAGTCGAATGCCTAAAACGTTTGGAATGACAGAAATAGCCAAAGGTTATTTCCGCACTTTTTCTATACCGAAGCTAATCAACACGCCGTTCTATCCCATTTGCCTGATGCTCACTACTACGAATCTGACAACATGCACACCGAACAACGAGAAGCTTTCTACGCATGGTACGAAACTCACGCCTCGGACCCTTTCGACTTTCAGGAAGAAATGTTAAAGTATTGTCGTTCCGACGTGGACATTTTACGACGATGCTGTGGAAAATGTCGAGAATTGTTCATGGAACACGGAGGGATCGATCCTTTGAAAGAAGCCTGCACCATTGCCAAAGCGTGTTCCTTAGTGTACATCCAACGATTCATGCCCGAGATGACCCTGGTTGTCATCCGCTCTCAAGCGACCAATTTTGTCAAGCGTCAATACTCGGTCAAAGCTCTACGCTGCCTACATTGCTTGTGCTACAAGGAAGACAAATGGATCCAACACGCCAGAAACGGAGGAGGTGAAGAGACCATCGAAACGTATTCCGTGGATGGCTGGGACTTAGAAAACCCTAAGATCGTGTACGAGTTAAACGGTTGCTTATTTCACGGTTGTCCAATCTGCTACCCTCAACGGTACACCCAAAATCAATATTTACAACGTAGCATGGAAGACGTGTACGAGGACACTTGTCAGCGACACTTAAAGTTAGTACAGCAAGGAAAACAAGTCTTGGAAATGTGAGAATACCAGTACGATCACCGTTTGAAAACTGATCCCGAATTTAAGCTTATCGTGGAACGTTACAAGTTGGTGGACCCTCTGAACCCGCGGGACAGTTTGTATGGAGGACGGACGAATGCAACCCGTTTCCTGTACCACGCCGACGAGGAGAAAGGAGAAGAAATCAGATACTTGGACGTGCGTTCGCTGTATCCTTACGTGTGCAAATAATGTCACTTTCCCGTCGGGCACCCACAATTGCTGACGGAACACATTGACATAGACAACATTCGACAATATGAAGGATTGATTAAATGTAAGGTCTCTACTCCCTCGGATTTGTACCATCCAGTTTTACCTCACCATTCCCAAGGAAGTTTCCTTGTGCCGTACTTGTGCCAAAACGTGCAACCAAGACCAACCTTGTCAGCACACCCAGGAAGAACGCGTCTTGACTGGAACGTGGGTCAGCGTGGAATTGTTTCAACCTCTGGACTTGGTATATCAACTGTTAGAAGTGTACGAAATCTACCACTTTCCCAAGACAGAAAAATACCACAAGAGCGTCGAGACTCAGAAAGGCATTTTCGCAGACTACGTGGATACCTTTATGAAACTGAAACACGAAGCCAGCGGATATCCTTCCACACATCCGAATATCCTTCCACACATCCAAAGAACAAAATAAATTCAAAGAGAAATATTTTGAGCAGGAAGGCATCACGTTAGATCACATCGAGAAAAACGAAGGTCGACGATCGTTTGCGAAAGTGTGGGGCAAAATGGCACAACAACCGTGTTTACCCAAGACGGAGTATTTGACAGAACCTTCCCGCTACTTCCAGATGATTCAGGACAAAACCAAATACATGAAACGTGTGGACGTTCTTCGTGAAGACTTGATCTTGGTCAATTACGAAGAAGAACTGGAGTTTGTACAGACTGACGAATTTGAAAATGTCATCACTGCAGTCTACGTGACATCCCATGCTTGCTTAAAATTGTAGGAAGCCTTACACCAGTTAGGAGATCGTGTCCTGTTCTTTGACACGGACAGTTGCATCTATATCGATCGCCTTGGTCACCGTCACAGTGACATTGAAGGAGACCGCTTAGAAACCTGGACAGATGAGCACCCCGACGACAAGATTCTAAGTTTTGCTAGTAGCGGTCCCAAAAATTACGGCTGCGAATACCGGGACCCACAAGGAGAAGTGCACAAAGTGAAAGGATTGACTCTGAATTATCGCACCAGTCAAGTGATGAACTTTAGGGTATTGAAAGAAGCCTTGCAGTCTGGAAGAGGATCAAGATTTTAAACCGACCACCTACGAACCTCACTAGATTGTACGTTTACCCACACTCCAAATCGTCAGTCGACCTTCGGAAAAACTGTATCAAATCGTGTGCCACAAGCGAGTACGGCTTCCCAACCACTTCACTTTACCTGACGGACACATCAATATTTGTCAGCCTATAAAAAGGAATAATGTCTTAGACCGATAGTTCATTGTAACTACCAACACCAAGCGAGAAAGATACATCATTTTAAACAGACACAATTCAAGTTCGGTGATTCTCAAGTGGAGTGCGATGCTGTGCCTTGCGATTGCAGGGATGCCATACGCTGTGACCTCAGCGATTCAGTACCACATCATGGGAACTTCGCAATGACTACCACTACATCACCTACCACGGATAGTGATGCTGTGCGTGTCAAACCTGACGGATGCGAAAGCGATGCCACTCGTTATCGTGGACTCTTTATTGGTTTTCATTGTCAATGTCATCCACCACGTGAAGTCATGCGATACCATCCTACGAATGTCATCCATGCCTGAGAAAACTACTGTGAGTTTCACCGTACCCTCATTGAAATGAACCTGTGAAAGAAGAATATTCGTTCCCTGTGAGTTTGTCTGAATAATGCGACTTTGAAAGTCATTTCCAAACCTTCCAAGGAAAATAGCCTAAATATCTGGGAGGAGCTACCCCCGAAGAATTGGCCAGAGCCGGATTTATCTACTTGGGCGAAGGTGATAAAGTCAAGTGCTTCAGTTGCGGAGTGTCACTTCACCAGTGGGAGCAGAAAGATTCAGCTTACCTGGATCATGCTCGATGGTCTCCGCACTGTCACTACCTACCTCTAGTGGGACGACCTCAGTAATCTATTCATGAGTACTTTAGAAGAGGATATTCGTGGTTTGCCTGTAAAGTTGAGAGAACGCATTTTACCGAGCATTCGTCAAAATATAAGTCAAACGCAAGAAACAATTGCGTCCGAACAATCATCAGCTTTTAAATTACTGCTTGTACCTGAATGCTGTCAGAGGACTGATTCATTTTGAAAGCGTTCCAATGGACATTGATAAACTACCCAAGGGCTACTTTGGTTGCAACTCATTCTACTTACAAGGTGTCCATACTACAACGAATTCCAAAGGAAGAGTTAGAGGATTGCCAAAATCGTTTACACGAACAAATATTGTCAGTAGAGGAAACTTCTCTGCGGTGTGTGGTGTGTGATTCAGTGGCTAAACAATTTAGATACGCCACTGGAGTACGATCAGTTCTGTGCAAAAGGTACACCTATTACCTCCGACAATAGAAAGACATTGCTGTGAATTCCTAGTTTAGAAGAGTACATTCAGAATCTACCTCTGGAACTGAGAGAACGCATTTACCAAGAGTTTGTCAAAATACAAGTAAAACGCAAAGAACAATTGCATCTTTTACGTCACCAGTGTTGGAACCACTGGTACCTGAATAGTATCAGCGGATTAATTCATTTCAAAATGTTCCAATGGTCAGACATTGATGAATCACGTGAAATTCATAAAGTTTTGGATGCCACTCATTCCGCTAACAAGGTGACCATAATACACCGAATTCCAACGGAAGAGTTAGAGGATTACCAAACTCTTTAACACGAACAAATCTTAATTCAAGAGGAAACTTCTTTGAGACGTGTGGTATTTTGGTACGGTACTGAAATAAAACCGCTTCTATTCAAAAAGTGCATTTATTAGCTTCAACAAAAGAGGGTATAAAATCTTGCTACCATGCCACGACCTTTATCAGTTGTGATACAACAGATACCGTGGAAGGAAGTCAATGACACTATTCAGACTGTGGAGGATTACCAACACTTATTACAAGAAATGTGTCCATTGAATTGGGGTCGACGTGTGATGTGTGTCGTAGTGATTCCTTTCTAGGATTTCGTTTACCAGCCAATTCCTCATGGACTCTTTACGAACAGTACCAAGCATAAAAAATATGAGGGTGGTACATTTAAATGTACACGAGAGACTCATTCTGTTAAAAGCCTTGCGCTTTCATCTCGATACTTCTCTACCTCTCAGGGAAAAAAAAGATTCGTCAACTTTTAGTCACTTAGGATGTTTACGAAGATGTGTGTATACTTTGTGACTTACACTCTCACTGGCAAGATGTACGTGACTGGAAAAGTCTTGGTTTCGAGGCTTGGACAAAAGAAGTGGCAAACTATGCCAAAGATTTGTGATCATGAAGTCAAATGTTCAGTGAAAAAAGTAACTTTTAAACCTGCGTTAGTCACAGTGTCAGAAGATGAACACGACACCGAGGAAATCCACCCCATACAGGACAGGACTGTCATCGACACGGACATCACCGAAAGGCCATTCCGGGAGGACAACTGTGAGATTGTGCCCAGTGGTGTAGAGACTCTAAGAACATTACCCAGTGTTCCTAGGACACCACACCTTCGTCACAAAAATGTTGTACAGTGACTTGTTTATATTCCACTTTGATCCTTTTGATGTGCATTTTATCGATGTACTTAACCATTTGGCTTTTATGTATTTTTGTCTTTCGTGTTCAATTTTAAGCAAATTTTGAAATAAACGTGTCCTGAAAAACTATAGAAACTCTTGTCTTGTCTGTGTTAGTTTCAAAAGTGACATCCCCTGCACTATGGCTACCTCTGCTGTCTCTGCTTCTTCTGCCTCCACGTTCAAAGTCATCGATGAAAAGTTAAATTGTGCTAGTTGATAGGCCTTGTATCTTCGCCATCACTTTAGCATGTTAATTGCTGGACCGAGCGGTTCAGGCAAAACTGAATTTGTCAAACGTTTGTTGTCACAAAGAGTGGAAATCGGCGCACAGTCTCCTACGAGAACGTCAAGGAGATTCCATCGTGTTTGTGGAAGGAATTTCTGGCGAAGACGAAGGAATCGTGTCTGATCCCAGTCAAACCCACCTGTTCATCTTCGACGACATGTTAGGAGAAGACGAAGAAGAAATTAAACTGTGGTTTACGCGCATAGGGCATCATCGTAATGCCAGTGTCATTTACATCACCCAAAATTTGTTTCAACAAAGTAAAGCCCATCGCACCATCAGTATCAATGCTTATTAAGTGGTCTTGTTTAAAAGCCCTAGAGATAAATCGCAAGTGCAAGTGTTAGCCAAACAGTTTGGAACTTCTTGGCCGACTTATGTGTACGACGATGCCACTCAAAACCTTCACGCTTATTTACTCTTGGACTTAAAATCCACTACCCCCGATTATTTGCGATTTCGTACCCATCTGTTTCACCAGTGGTGCCAAGACGGAAGGCCTGTCGTGTACAAGTCCCCGTCGACTTACAAAAAAATCTATAAAAAGCTCGGACACTTTTGGTCTGTCTCACACATCGTCAACATGACGGCCCTTCAGTCTCATCTTCCCGTCAAATTGATTCGTGCCTTGTACGACATCAGTCGCCAAAAAAAATCCACGAAAACGTGCTCGTGTCTTAGAGCCAGTCTCAAAAGAAGTCTTAAGATTGTTTACGGTGACAGCACGTCAATTACTTCAAGGCATCATACACATCCCACATGAAACCAAACTCTTTTTTGAGAGAAACAAAGTAGCGTTGACCCAACTGGCAGATCTCCACATCGACACTCAAACAAAACTGCAAATCATTTTGAAACCTGGAGGTAGCGGTTCTCTAGGAGGTGTCATCATTCGTTCCCTCTTAAATTGGGATCCCAATGCCCAAAAGACACCCCCAAGAAAAAAGACACTCCCCGACCCAAAGGTACCCAGAAGAAAAGCGCAGTGGTGCCAAGACCAGGTCACAGCCCCAGGAAAAGAAAAGTCCCCAGAAAAGACCCCAGAGAACAGCTTCTATCCACAAGAGAGGCACTTCGGCAAGGACGCAGCCTTACATCTCCAAGTTACGACCTGCAGCCACGGTGATCGCGTCTCCAGTAGCCTCAGGTTCTTCCACTTCTCCGATGTTTGTGATGCCAGATATACTCAATCTGACACGCGTCTTTCCTAATTTGATGACAAAATGGAAACCCGTGTCTCCAAGAATTTCTCCTCCAGCAGTGACACCTTCCTCCTCTTTAGCTGCAGTGGCAGCTGCTAACAAGTACTTGCCCCCAAAATCAAAGTCCAAGAGAGATCGGGCATGTTACAGAGTTTATTGGATTTATCCAAGCAAGAACTGTACCGATTTAGTCCGTTGCGGAGCCCTCAACGTCGAGTGATGCCTACCATGAAAATTATACGACGTAGAGACAATCAGTGGCGACGCATTCCGCTATGAAATAGGCCTGAGGTAAACGATGGGTATCAGTGTTTTTGTGCTCCTGAACGCAAAATGATGTCACCCACCAGAAGTGCACACCACCGCAATCGTCGTTCTCCTGTAGAAAAATGAAAAGGAAAAGAAAAGAACAGTCTCGGCGTTTGACCCCACATCCGAAAAAAAAAGCTTAGCCAAGCATCGACGTCTACCCCAGAAAAGACTCCATCGTCCAAAGAAAAGGAGAAGCAACCAAAGGGGAGGATTTCCTCTTTATGACGATGACGCGATAGTCAAAGAGGTCGTCAAAAAGACCGGTCTCACACCCATTCAGTTACTCCAAAAAAATTACTTCAAAACAAAATAAGATAAAAGGACGTATACCAAGTCATCGACGTCAGTGTAATTTTTGTGTGTGCTCCGGAAGAAACAAAGATGTCACCCCCCAGAAGCCATACCTCTTCTACCCCCAAAGGAAGGAAAAGGAAAGGAAAGGACTGCCTCGCCGTTTAGCCGAACTTTGGGACATATTGTCCGTCCTGTCCAAAGCCCCTCCACCCATGCGAAAACAACTCATTCAAGATGCCTACAAAGACGTCGTCGATACCGTGTGGGAATGTTGCCTGAATATCTTGAAAGGAACGATACCTATCTCTCAACATCAGAAAGAATGCTTAGCCAAGCATCGACACGTTCTTCGCCAAATGGTTCAAAAGAAAAAACACATCCGTCAAAAGAAAAATATGCTGGTGCAACGCGGAGAATTTGTGCACCTGTTGTTAGGACCCATTGTCAAAGGAGTATTGGGACCACTGATTACAGGACTCGTGGGAGCTGCTGCTTCACAAGGGATAGGTCAATGATAGAAAGGATCAAAAAGACAAAAGGGGCTTCGGGGGTGAAAACATCCCAGACGTGACCTTAGGAATCTGATCGAAGGACGAAAACTGACTTTAGTGGATGTAATTTCATCGTTGGCAAGAACGACGCACACTGCATTTACCTCCCAATCATCATTTGACCGAGATGTCCCAGTTACAACACGAATTGCAATATTGATGGATCTCAGCGGTTTGTCAGAAACGGAAAAATCGCAACGGTACGGCTAAGTGTTGCAACGACTTCAACTCTTTCACCAGAAAGCTTTAGATGAAACAGGTCGACCGAGTCTGAAAGATTTTAAGACCCTGATGAAAAGTTCATCACCACCACCACCACCACCACCCCCAGTGACCATGACAGACGCAGTCCCACTGATGCCTGAAGAAGAAGAGGCACGAGAAGTCTTTCAAACACCGTCAGCGGCTCCCATCCCTAGTAAGATTTCAGCGTCCTTGTTGACCCCATCACCCACACTCCAACGAGAAGACCTCAGAGCTTGGGTTAAAAAGATGATGTCCACTCCTCCTTCGACAGAAGTGAAAAAGAAAGAAGGGGAACCAGAAGAGAAAAAAGAAAGTAAGACAAAACCCATCCCATTACCACCACCACCACCACCACTACCCTCGACTTCTACTCCCGTGGCACGTCGGACACGTAAAGCCGTTTCGAAACCAACACCTCGCCCCAGCCAGAGTAGCATCAGTGAAGAGTGGGTGACTTATTAAGAAGAAGCCTTGATGAAGAATTTATTAGCCAGCATTTACTACGATCCAGACCATCCTGCCGGATACGGAGGAGTTCAGAAATTGTATCGTGCTGCCAAAACCAGACTCAAAATTGTCCGTTTACCTCAGGTGCAACGATGGTCACAAGAACAAGCCAGGTACACCTTACACAAACCCATTCGACGAACATTTTCCAGAAATCGCACCCGAGTGGAGGGTATTGATCACTAAGGGCAAGCCGATTTAGCCGATGTCTCTCATTTGGCCACTTACAATCGTGGCTACAAATATTTGTTTTGTGTCATCTACGTCTTTTCCAAATTTGCTTGGGTCGTGCCAATGACTTAGATGAGTTAATGCGAGCCCTAAAACTGGTGTTCAAACAAAGCTGTCGTCACCCTTTTCGATGGCAAACCGACAAAGGCACCAAATTTCTGAACCAAGCTTTCCAAAAAGAATTAACGAAACGAGACATTAATTTTTTTCACCACCGAGAATCCCGAAACCAAAGCCAGCATTGTGGAACGTTTTCAAAGTACCTTGAATGAAGACGTGTGCAAATAATTTACGCATCAACACACTCTCAAGTTCATCGACGTCTTACCACACCTGCTCAAAGCGTACAATCAATCTTACCATCGGAGCATTGGATATGTCCCCCCAAAAGTCACTCCCGACAACGAAGTGACCGTCTTTGAGCTCCTGTTTGGTACGTTCCGACTGTGGCTGTCCCCAAGAAAGGAGAAGTGTTGACGACGGGAGATTGGGTGCGCATTGGCAAAACCAAACTCACTTTCGACAAAGGTTACTTACCCAAATGGACCACCGAATTGTTTCGTGTCACTGGACCAGTGCGTGGTCGTCGTCCTGAAGTCCATAATTTGGAATACATGAACGGGGAAGTGTAAAAAGGAACTTTTTCTTGCCCGAGTTACAACGTATGACCAAAAAAGAAGACGAAGTGTACGACATCAAAAGCATTCTCAATCAAAAATCCGTAAAGTGGGAAAACGACGTATCAAAGAAGTCAAAGTACGCTGGAAACGATATCCTCCTAGTTTTGATTCTTGGATCGACGCTTCACAAGTCATCGACTATACAAAAAATGACTGTAATGCCCTTCAACACAGCCTCAACCACAACAGTCACCACTCCTTCTCCGAGTTTGTCTCTGTAAGATCTACAAAAGCAACCCTTGTGGGTGCGGTATAGAGAACGTGACCCTAAAACGCAAATCTTCTTTTTCTGCCAAATCTTTGTGGTGTATTGTGTCATCGGTGCTGACATTGCCAATTTGAGTTTGCAATAAGGAGACAAACAATTGTGGCTCAATTTACTGAGCAGATGCAACGGTTACCTTCTCCCCAATCCTTCCTTTAAATGCTCTATAGGTAACAACGAGAGTCTTGCGACCAACGTCAGACATTTTCCCAACAGTCACCACCAAACAAACAACAATAACCCTCTTCTGGATACTCCTCTGACCTCCAGTGACCCCTTGAACGGCAGAACTCTGGAATTAAGAATAACCAAATTTACTTAACTTTACCCAGTAACAGTTCTTTATATGTGTTTCCCAACAGTATTTTATGCTGTTTCACGGCCAAATTACCTCAGGCCATCCAATTGGATCACGGCAATGGGAAGAGGCTTTGGTCGAAATAATTCACCCCACAAAAATAAACATCATTGAAAAATCAAAACACTTTTGAGGTCGAAGTTCTGAACGACCAATTGCAACAGTAATTGAATGAAAACGAAACTGTAGATACCTCTATGAAACGACAAGTGTTCTCCAATAATCCTCGGTACATCTATCTGATGAAAATTCCTGCAGGCTATTATTTTAGCGGTCAACATCTAGTGGACACGATTATTTCCAAATTCAACGCGCTGTTTGGCAAAGCCTTGGACAAAACCAAACAAAGTGTCACCATCGAGTACCATAAAGTGGCTCGTCGCCTGCTTATGAAATTTTCGGATGCCAAAAGGTTGTCCATTACATTTTCTCCTGAATTGTTTAAAAGTTTGGGTGGAAACCATAAGATGGTCAAGGGTTCACTCATGCCACCGATCACCAACAACTTGAAATTTGCGAAATTTTTTCGTTCCCCTGTAGAACTGAACCAAGGATTAAATTTGATCTTTGTGTACTCTGATGTGGTGGAGTACAACGTGGTGGGACACACATCAGTACCGTTATTGCGAGTCATTTCTTTCAAAACGGATTCTGCCACGAGAATTGATGAGGAAGGTGGAAACACCTATCACGTTCATCGCGAATTTGTACATCTTCACTATTTGCCCGTCAGTAAGTCGTATTCCGGCGGTGTCAACATTGCTATAAAAGGAGATCTTGGACAAAATATTCCATTCTCCAAACGGAAAGTCACAGGGAAACTCCATTTTCAAAAACGATTCTCTAACGACTTGTAAGTCATGTATCCTGTGTCCCGAGGAATCGCTCGACAGCTAGGACATGGTTTAGGAGATATGCTGAAATCGACGTTTCGTTCGGTGGCCCCCATTTTGAAACCAATGGTGACACGAAGATTGCATGCCTTCAAAGATGACGATTTGACGCAAGGCAAAAATTTATCCAAAATGTTATCCTCGACAAACAATACCGGGAAGAAGCCTTCTTGAGAGCAGGCAAAAAATATCTTGCTTCAAACTGGAAAAGACATTTTGGGCCGACGAGAAACTTATAAATGCCCTGGACGCTGCCCAGTCAGGCATTACTGCTTCCCTAGAGCCACAGCATGGACAAGGTAGTAGGAGACGACGAAGACACCCCTCTTTTACGACCTCAGCCCCCATCGAATTTGAAATCAAAGGACAGCCCGAAGATTACATTGATCTGAATAACAGTTACTTGTATCTGAAACTCAAAGTGATCAAAACGGACAACACCGCTCCAGAAGCCGCTGATACAGTATCTCCCATCATGCATTCCTTGTTCAGCGAAGTGGATTTGCGCTTGAATAACAAACTAGTCAGCAGCAGAATGGATACTTATCCTTACCGAGCGTACCTTGAAAATCTCTTGACGTACGGGAAAGCCGCCAAGAATACTCATCTGGATGCTTGTGTCGTATGGAAACCTGACACAGCAGGCGTGGACAAGTCCAGTGATACAGTCCTGACAGCAGATGACGATCCTCAGAATGTGGGCTTTAACGACCGTCGAAAGAAAATCCTGCAAGGACGTAGTTTACAACTGATGGATCGTTTGCATTTGGACATGTGGTTGCAAGAAAAGGATTTGCGGAACGCAGTGGATATCCGCCTGAAACTGAATCGCAGTAGTACCGTTTTCCATTTGATGCCCATGCCAACGAATACAAAACCATCCAAGAAGTCAGACTTTACGTGCGACGGGTGGAAATTTTACCTAAAGTGGGAAAACATCAGTCGCACTTTGAGTAGAACGTCCGCCAAGTATCCAATACGACGCTTGGAAGTAAAAACCTTCACCATTGCCGCTCGACTCCGATCTAAGATCGAAGATCATCTGTTCCAAGGACAGTTACCCAAACGTTTAATCATTGGCATCTTCAGCAACAAAGCCCTCAACGGAGCCGTGACTGCAAATCCTTTCAGGTTTAAACACTACAGAGTGTCCAAGGTCGAAGTCAGTCGCGATGGCAAGACCTTGTGTACCCAGACCCTTCGAACCTAAGTTTGCCGAGAAGAATTACTTGAGATCGTACTTGTCCCTGTACGAAGCCACGGGACAGTTAGGGACCAACAGCAGCCACGGCATTTCGTACGATGATTATGCAGGAGGTAACGTTTTGTGGGCCTTTGATTTCACTACAGACCAAGGCAGGGACGAAGGACATTTCCACCCTATATAATCTGGCCAACTGCGTGTGAAACTTTAGTGTGAAGAGACTCTAACCAAGACGGTTAACATCATCATGTGTGCCGAACTGGACAACAAAAATCAACTGTTTGATAGAAGTCATTCTAGACTATTGGAAGTTATGGAAGACTATTATCCCTCTGTGAAGAGTAGAAACTCGTTGGAAATGGAATGGAAGGATATCTTGGAATCAGAACCAAAAGACAAAGACGAAAAGGTCATGGTAATGTCCAGATGGTTGGAACAAGAACAACATTTAATCTTCTGTTTTGCCAAACACCTGGCAGAAACAATTACAGGGTTGACCAAGAAACATTGCTATGGATGCCAAAACGATCATCCCAGTAAAATTCAATACGATCAATGCTTAATGTTGAGTCAAGAAGAAAACTTGGACGAGTATCTGGATGACGCTTGGGGTCTCATCTCAGAAGAAGCAGGGTTGCATCAGTGGTATAAAGATTTACGTATCATTCCTCTCCTCTATTTGACTGCTCTAGAGATCCATCGCATCGAAGCTCTCTTGGCACAGAGTACGGAGACGAAGCGAAGAGACGTTTACTTGACAAAGATTTTCAAGCAAAACGTAAGGATTGAATTGATGACGTATCATTACCTGTGAAAGAAGAAAAAATAAAACAAAATGGATACCTGGGAACTTTATTACCTTTTGAAACACAGTTCGTAAACCGCTTCTTGGAATCCTGTCGTGTGCGCTAAAGACGAACTGCCTCGTCGCAAACCTAAAGAGACCATCAAGCTTATGTCATCAACATGGACGACAGTCATCTCCCAGGAACCCACTGAGTAGCAGTCTACTTTCCCCACAATACCTGTGTGGAGTATTTTGATTCCTTTGGATTGCCGCCTTTGGAAAGACGACACCATCGACTTTATGAGAAGAAATGTCTAGACAACACGATTAAATAATGTGAAATTATGAAGCACAGATTAAATGGTGTGTGGACAATGTTGTGTGTATTTTCTTAATCAACGCAGTCCTGGATATCCTTTTGAACATTTAGTTACTTATTTCGATCGTGACTATTCTAGAAACGATGAAAAGGTAGATAGATGGTTTTGTGTCCATTATGGATATCTCTTGTCTTTAGCTAGGAAATGCAGTGTACATCAATGGCCAAATGGCCTCCATCAGTAGAAATCTAACTTGACTTCACAACATTGTTAGCCTTGTCAAAAATTTGTTGTTTGGAAAAAATGTCTTGATGTTATATTATGTGTTGGTTAAATAAAAATGTTATCAAAAAATTATTGTTTGTGAGTTTTTTTAAAAAAAATTTACCACTATCTACGTTCTTTGACTTCTCTCTATCCCTCACCATGAGATGAGCTATAGCACTCCCACCAAGCACCATAGGATGTTTTCTATCGCGTCCGCGCTTGAAACATAAATCTCGGCAGTCTCCAGACTGACCATCCATTGTTAATGCGTCAGCCTGTGAAAATGTCTTCAAGACTAGCAAAGCTGAATGAAGCACATGTCCATTTGCATCGTGTCAGGCAAAACCTGATGCCAAAGCCTGATGAGATTGAAAATGTCAGGATGTTGAAAGTGGCACAAGACCTGATAGAAGAGGTCTTCAGAGAAGAAATAAAAAGGAGCAAGAAGAATGGACCGAGAAGTAAAGACTTCAGAAACAGCAGAGAGAGCAGCAACAGCAACAACAACAACAGCAAGAGCCAGACAGAAGCTTGTGGACTGAAGAGTAGACACTAAGGAGTTCTCCTCTTCCGAAGCAGCAGGCCCTATCCTGCGGAAAAGCCTGCTGCCGGACGGGGACGCAATCTTAGACGATAAGAGATTGTCTCAACCCCGAACAAAACAGCTCTTTTCAGGGCTACCCCGAAAATCTAGAAAAGAGATAGTAGTCAAATTGCCAAAATGTGTATTTATGAGTTGGTAGGTTAAAACAATAGAAGTGTGCCTATAAACACTTCGTTTTCCTGGCTTGTAAGATAGTGTGTGTGTTTGTTTGTTTTAGTGTTGTATGTCTGAATGGTAATAAAGTGTGTTTATAGGTAAGAAGTAAACACGAATGTTTATTTAGGTCCGCTCCGTCCATGTTTTGGTGGTGGTGTGTGTATTGTTAGTCTTTGTGTAAGGGGGTGTTTTCCTTCACGTCCGTCCTTCAGGGATGTAAAGCGTAGCGTTCACCAGTCTGGCTACCCATCGTTGACGTATTAACTACAACAACATGAGTAGAATTGCCAAACGTTTAGAACTCCAAATGCGCCTGGAGTATGCCCGTCGCCTGCTGAATGAGCTGGCCATGAAAACCATTGAAGAAAGAGCCGGAACTGCGGAAGAGGAGGAGAGGAAAAAGAAAAAAGAGGAGGAGGAAAAGAGAAAACCGATTTTGCCTCACCTGATCTTGAGGCAAACATGCAAGGTAAAACCTGAAGTGAGGACGCTATCACCACTGCAGCGTCAGCCACCACCAGTACCACCACCGAGAGCTGCTGTCCCCCAGACAGAAAACTTTGAGGAGGAGTTGGAGAGACAGAGGCAAGAGTGGGAGCTACAGCCTCCCCAGCAAGTAAGGATGCCACAGCAGCAACCGCAGGCAGGACGTAGAGTCGTGAGGGAGAGAGACTTCAGAATTACCCAAACTGAAGATTGGGGATCTGAAACCACTCAAGTTGCGTCCGCACTCCCAGTCACAGACATCAGTTGGGAGCACGACTGGAGTTGGCGATGTGTGTGTGGTGCTCGACCTGGGAGATGTCATCATTAAGCAGGTGCATTTGGAGTTCGAGAAAACAGCCCTTCTCACGGCTAACCAGATCTCTAGAAAAGAGAGACTGATCAATTTGCCGAAACATATTATTGTGTGTGTGTGTGCGTACGTGTGTGTGTATTGTTGTTTGTTTGTGTGCGTGCGCGTACGTGTGTGCGTGTATTTTTGTTTGTGTTTGTGTGCGTGCACTTACGTGTGTGTGTGGGGGGGGGGTCTGTGTGTTTGACTTTGTTCCTTTAACAAACCCCCCTTCTTCCTTCACTTTTTGTTTTGTATACAAATTTATTTTAGGTTAGCACTCAAATCACTATGGGGTTCTTTGGTATAAGGGTAGTTGGTGAAAGGGGATGTTTACCTTCACGTCCGTGTTTGAAGTATATAAATAATGGCGTTCGTCATTCGCACTATGACGTTAAGTACAGCTACTAAAATACCTTCAACTATTCCACCAGACAGAGGAAGAGCAGCTGAAATCTTAACCAGAAATAAAAAGGGGTTCAAGAGAGTGGCATTGAGGAGAATACATGTCATCAATTGAGTGATACGTAGTCTATGGCAATAGAGGACACCCAGAAAGGGAAAAAAATTCCTTTAACAATACCAGTACCGCAGGAAATAAATACTTCAACTAACATAAGAAGATCGGTAGCAGCATCATTGCCATTTATAACTCAACAAGTGAACACGAGCTCAATGCGAACTCCAATAGTAGCAGGACTGATACCTTTTACGAAGAGCACATCCTAAATCACCAAGTGGGACAATTGCTGAAAGTAAATCTACCAATCCTGGGAAACTCACAAGAAGAAGAAGAAGAAGAAGAAGAAGAAGAAGAAGAAGAAGAAGAAGAAGAAGAAAAGCTAGTGAGCCTACCAAAAACAATGTACTACACTTTCAACAGATGTAAATACAACCAAATCGTCAGCTACTGCTGCCAAATCAAAAACTGGAACACCACCAGGCAAAAGTAAAGAACGGATATCAGCTACGAAAAAAAGACACAAAATACAAAACAAGAAGCGGCCAAACCAAGACAGATCCAGTCATACATCAGCAAACAGACGTGATCAGCTATGTGGCTGACCAATTTGATACATGGGGACTTACTTACCTACTACAAAATGCTGATGCAACCATCTACTATACTGATGCACTCCGAACAATAATAGAGGCCCACCAAAAAATTTACTATGATGGATCACTAGGGAAAAAATTTATTAGGAAATATGAAGATACAAAGGAATCCATCATAGGCATCAGAACCCGAGGAGAACAGTTTTATGACTGTCCAATACTAATCCTGGCGATGCTGATCAATGAGCTTCTAAAATTCCACGGAGTACAGTCTTAACCAATACCAAAACACCCTCAATGGAAACTCTTGGTCCTAGGAGACCTATGCGGTATCGATGATACAAAGGATGGAAAAGAGATAACTTCAGCACTCCACAGCCGTTCCTGTACCCGTTTTCTGAGGTGTAACCTAAGCCCTTTTTAGGGCTACCACATATTGCTATTTAGTAGGAAATTTCAAGATGGCTTGAAATTTCGACTCGATAATGCTATTGATAACTTAATATGATCCTTTGACCACCGTTCTAAATCTGTTAATGGTCTCTCAGACCTATTCTATTGGTTTAAATAAGAAATATGCACACTATGTACTTTTAAAATAAATCCTAAGCTAGGAAAATTATTAAAACTAAATTCGCGACTTTAACTGCAACTGTAGTAGGAATTACCCACTATATAGACAACTGGGTTGAATTTGACAGTATTATTTTTGGTGTTTCAGGTACGTTCCGGCTGGCGTTTGGTGTCTCCTCCCGGGTCCCTCTCCTCCCTGCCTACTCGTACATTAAAAGACGAGTGTGTGGGCCGATTCCCACTCGTCTATAAATCAGGTGCCCCGAAGAGCGTGTAAGCGCGGTACCGGGGTGACGTAATAAGAGCAGTGCCCAATCCAGCGAGACGTCTTATCCTGTAGTTACATTTATTTACACTGAATGCGTGTTGGGTCCATTCTCATTCATGATAGCCTTTCATACAGGTCGAATGGAACTTACTGTCCCACGACCTGTTGGCTAGATCAAACAGCACACTTTGTCTGCATTAAAGCGTTTGGGGATGTGGCACTATCCCGTCCCCCTCGAAAAAATTAAACAGCCCCCCCCCCCAGTGGGGGCATTAACCGGTCGCGCATGCCCTGTTGGGCGAATACGACCTTAAACCAACAAACGAACGATTCGCATCATTCAACATTGAATAACAAAGATGGCAAGTTATACTGTAGACAAAATGATGAAGTAGCAAGAGGTAGTGGATACTATAGGGATGGTGGAAGAGATGTTTGTCAGAATGGAGAATGGGTCTTATAGCCTCCACCGATTGAAAACGGAAATCAGTAATTTAAGGAAAGGAAAGGAAATATTGGGAGAGCTTATCAAGGAGGAAAAAGAAGAAAAGGAGGATCTAGAGGAAAAGGAGGAAATTAGAAGATGGAATGATAAGATTGAAGAAGAAGAAAATGAAAGAAGAAAAAAGAGGAGAAGGAGGGAGATGAGGAGGAAAAGAAGAAGAAGAATAAGACGAAAAATGTAGTAAAGAAAATCAGGAACTGGTGGAAAAGAAGACAGTAGAAGAAGAAGAAGAAACTCCAAAGGCCCTTTTCAGGGCCCCTCCACTATCTCGAAAAGATGCCTATTCTCTCTTGCCTAAAACACTTTAGTCGATTTTGTGTGTGATAGATTTATGTCCATAAATCTATGTATGTCTATGTCTCAGTCTATGTCTATAACCCTGTCTCTAACCACGTCTCTATGTCTATGTCTCTATTTGTCCATAGAGTAGCGCGTATTCAGGTCAGCCCCTTGCCACACTGTTCCGCCCGACTGAGGTCAGCCACTTGCAACATTGTTCCCAGTGTCCAGTACCGTGACGTCACCCTTGTTCAGTTCCTATTGTCCCTAGACAGACCCAATCCATTGTCGCTATACATTTCCAATGTTAAATTCCCCTTGTCCCTACAGTGCCGGATTACCAAATAGGTAGAGTAGGCACTGGCCTATGGGCCCCACGCTTTTTAAGGGCCCAGCGACAACGATTGTGTAATATTGTCGAACAATATTTAATAATTTTTGTTTAATAACATAATGTGAATTTGTTTAATAACATTAATAATTGTTACTGTTTGTTTTATGTAATAAAATTGGTTTATTAAAATTGTTGGTTGGTAAAATTAAAAACGTATTAGGAGGTAATTTGCGAACGGGTGGGGGGTGGGCTGGAGAGATTTCGACTGCCTTGGGGCCTCCACAGGGTTTAATCCGGCACTGTGTCCCTAGAAAGACCCACCCATGTTAAAGTCCCATTGTCCCCCGTTTCAAAACTCCCTATTTTAACATTAAGGTCCCATTGTCCCTTAATCGCCCCATTCACTATGTGGGCCTTGCGTTGCCAAACGCAGTACATTTGTACATGCATCTCGCAAACGTATTTCTTGCATATGGAACACACAAATATGGGACGTTAGGGACACGAATGCAGCAGCTAGGGAACACTTAAATGTAAAATTCCAGTATTTTCTGCCTAAATATTTTCGTTTATTTGACTTCATAGATAAATGAAATAATACGTCGCAGAAATGACAACGAGATTATAAAAATACAAAGCGAAATTTTACTATTTGTTGGAAGGAAATTTCTGTATAGGCCTACACATTATCCTTTCTATTGCTTTATATGTATCAGTTACGGAAGTTAATGTTCTACAGTGGATGCAGATCAAAGATTATTGAAATGCATAAAGTTTCAGCTGTGTTAAATGCTGACAGCTAAAGGCACAAGTGATTATGATTGCACTGAGACAGTTATGGACATGAATTGGAGTCCAGCTATTATATTAAACATGTTCGATCTGCAAATCTTTTTGCTTTACATTATGGGTGAATACTCAAAGTGAATCTAATATACCAATAAAACGCAAACGATCTTTATTAAACTCATAATTTTATCATGAAAATTTGGAAAGGGGCTCAGAGTGGCCGAGTGGTTTAAAGCGCTCACCATTACGGATCACTGCCATCTCACCTCTGTCTGCGTGGGTTCGAGTCTCGGGTTCGGCCAATGTGGTTATGTGAGAAAGCTTGCCGGTAGCTTCTCGAGGGTCGGTGGTTCTTTCCGGGTTCTCCCGGGTTCTTCATCCACCATTAATATTGGCCGCCATGTATAGCCTATCTTGTGCTGAAAAATGGCGTTAAACCCTATAACAACAACAACAACAACAAAATTCGGAAAGTGACTTTATTTTCATCGTACATATTTTGATTTAGGAGTTTGAATATGCCTGCAATTTAAAGTGCTTGATTCACAATGAATGGAAAGAAAGTCTTGCATAAATAGTGGATGACGGGAGATTCTGGCTCTTTTTTT
>JAECUM010034503.1:0-59105 GCA_016617855.1 Megalonaias nervosa
TATATATATATATATATATGTGTGTGTGTGTGTGTGTGTGTGTGTGGAATACAATTTCATTGCAATCCATTCTGCTTTCTTTGTTTCCCCTCCCCTCTCATTCATAACGGAAGAAAACTACACAGAAACCTAGAGTGAGAGAGTAAAAGCTTTTGGGTTGGATGAAAACCTTGAATTGAACTTACACCAAGTAACTTACAATGGTATGCGTGCACTTTCCAAGGGATTTATCTACAGCGTTTATATAATCTATGATACAAATTTGCAAACCCTGTGACATTATACGGTAAATTTCTCGGTACGTGGTACACATACTGTCATGTATATTCTGTTTTGTTGTTGCTGTTTTTGTTGTTCTTAAACCGATAATAATGTTTCAAAAAAGTATTAATTAATATGAAAATGTCCAATGGCCGGCCTCTCTCTCTCTCTCTCTCTCTCTCTCTCTTGCAATTTGAGTAAAGCAAATAACAATAGAATGCAATCCATTCACAAAGTTTTTATCGCCTGGGTGAAAGTAGTTTTGGGTACGTGTGTATTTTCGTCAGTGTGGCGAAACACCGGTACAATAAAGAGAATAAGAATTAGTATTCTTTGTTTAATGTACATTTTATAAATGAATAAAGCTTGCTACGTATATTTCATCGAACTACCTTCTGCACCTCTCTCTCTCTGTCTCTGTCTCTCTGTCTCTCTCTCTCTCTCTCTCTCTCTGATACAAAAATATCTTATTGCAAGTAGCAATTGTATGTCATATGTAATAATTTCAAACAACTGCAATATTTAAATTACCTGATGGCTGTTATTTCCCTTGCCATATTCCAGTTCATGGTAATCGCCCTATCGAAAGACAGCGTTTTCAATGCTTCAGGACAATAGTCTTGATTGATTCTAAATAATTCTTTTCATGATCTAAAAAAAACGTTCGAGTAAATCTTAGATTTGATATGTTTATTTAGTATGAATACCAATAACTCAAAAAATAAGAACCGTAACAATTTCCAACATATATATAAATCAAACAAATCGTATGGCGAATGACAGTCATTTCAAGTGCATAGTATCGAGCAAGGGATAGGGTGTGTCAAGGATTGATTTAAGATAAATGCAATTAACTTACAACGAAGAGTGTAAAATTAGTTCCTGGCTAGACTGGGCCCAATCGACTCTAACCGTCTCTTTTGCAAAGGAAAACTCAAAATAGAAAGAAGACATAGAATAAAAACAAACAAGCGTTGAAATTACAAATGTTTATATAAAAAATGTCTACTAGAATTAAAGCAAGAAAAACAGCGTTTTTTGTTTCGTCTAGTTGGTTTCAGCTTGACCGATGATGCTGTGCATCTATTTATATCGACCTATAAATTGATGATTCATATCACTGTGTTTTTACGTACACGTGTGTAACTATAAATTATATCCCGGATATTTATTGTTTTAATAATAATTATAGGCGAGTGACTAACGAGCAAACTGAATAAAAAATTATTTAAATGCAAATGTGCTCGCTGTAAGAAGATGATGACTTTATTTGCACGTGATTGTCTGTTTCTAGTCTTCTCGATTAAGGTCGCTTCATTTCAACGTTCTATGGCGGCGTATCCAGTAAGGTCCCTTTCCTTTCCATGCTTCGGAATTCCAGTTGGAGTTGTAAAAAACTACAATTAGTGTTACATCATTGAAAGTGTGGCCTTTGTGTTTCCTCCGCTATCAGTATTTTTGTCGTATCCTCGGTTCAACAAATGTTCAAAAATAACCCTATAGATCGTTTTTGGAATGTTTCATCGTTGGAGCAGATTCTGCGTATCTCAGTGCTTGCCATTATGGCCTGTTCCGAATACAATGTTTTGGAAACCAACTAGACGGGAGAAGATGCTGGTGTTTATCAAATGGTTCTATGTAAGCTATATGGAGTTTGTTTTCTTCCAAGCTGGTTGTTGTGTCCAGGAAAACGTGGTTTGAGAACAAAACTTCTGCCGTGAATTTTATTGAAGGATGGAAATTGTTTGCTTATGCTATGCAATCAACTAGACTTTCTCTTGTATGTTTTGTATAACTTCCATCGATGATAAAAGTTGACCCTGCGGACTACCCATATAAATATTAGCATACGGTGGGTGAGCGATTTTGTACCAATTGCTTTTTGATTGATTTCCAGGCACCTTTTTTAGTTAAGGACAACGTTATTGAACCTTAGGAACAACTCTTGAAGCTTAACTAGGAAGCGAATAGGTGGATTGTCTGCAGCTTTTGCTTCCCATGCTTCCTTATATGCCTGTCACTGTGCGGTATAGAGTAGACCGAGATGTGACGTCTAAAGAAACTAGCACGGAACCGGGCACTCTTGCTTTGCTTTTAATAAGGTAATCTGTCGTGTCCTGAAGATATGAGGGTAATTTGTGGACATGTGTTCTCATGAAAGGATCCAAATATTCTGACATCCTTTCTGTCGGATACCCGTAACGGGAGATTATAGGTCTGCCTGGGTTCATTTGGTTGCGTATTTTAGGTTGAAGTTAAGATCGTTCTGCTTTCCGGGTTTCTGCATTTAAGTAGTCTGAGTAAAGACTTACGAAGAGTGGAAAACAATCCGCGAAGTGTGAAACGAGTTTTTCACTGTTCTTTGTCAGTTTATTGCATATATATATATATATATATATATATATATATATATATATATATATATATATATATATATATATATATATATATATATATATATATATATATATGCATTATCAATATGTGTATACATGAATCAGAATATCGGCACAATAATGGTAATTTTATCACTTTGTCGTCAAGTTCTTCAGAAGGAAAATGAAAAATTGCTCTAACGATTGCAGTAAGATAACTCCTTTGAAACATATGCAAATTTGACATAATGATTGAAAGTTAAACAGTTATGACGTGAACAATATTGGTCCAAATGTGTTAGTAAAATCAGATCTTCCCCAGTCCTCCAAAAACTTCTTCGGTGGCATATTACCATATTACTATTCACTTCCTCCTTGTTCAGAGGTCGAATTCAATGACAAACAGTTCTGTACTCAGCTGTCCATCATTCAGGAGGGGTATGTGCATAAGTCTGATATTAATGTAGTTGAACAATTCCAGACAAATAGTTGTTAATTTATTGAACTCCAATCTTTTAATGAATTGCATTTTATTTTAAAATCATAAAACTAGTTGATCCTTTTATAATTGTAATGTTTTACCACCTATCCAAATAATCAGAAAATATTTGAAAATATATATTTCTAACAATTTAGGTAAATAATCATAGTGTATATATTGTTATGTGTATCTGTATTGTGTCCATTATTCCCGTGGTGGAGGGTAGAGCTCTTGCCTACTTGAGCTATGTCATTCTCTATTTAAAATATTTACTAAAATTTTATTTGAACTCCTGTCCTTGTCTACGAACATAGAATGTTCTGGAAACATACTTGTTTTCATTTTGATGGAATTTTTCATAGAAAATCACTCACTTCTAGCCAATTTCAGAAGAATCAATTGCGTTGCCTGTCAATTGGGTATTTGAGTAGTAGATGTAAAGGCCGATTCTAGCGCAAGACCTCTCTCCACCCCCTCCCCACTCTCAGAACAAATACAAATTACTTTCTCAGAGACCCTAAAACTCCCACCCCAAACGATCTTTTTATTTTTCTCAAAACCAAGAGGCCGATTCTAGCGCAGATATAATCCTATACTTTTTACACTAATATATTACATGTGTACCTAACAGATGTTGCCTAGCCTGCCTAGCCTTTTGTAATGTAGTATAAAAAATCAATATCTTCATAGACACCGAGCCAGGTATCTAACAGATGTTACCTAGCCTTATGCAAGTAGTATAAAAAATCAATATCTCTATAGAAACCGAGCCAGGTAACTGCTTAGTCACGTCATGCGGTGATGTGTTAAACTAAATCACGTGATTTTCTAGAATCAGGTAGAAGATTGGGGATTCTATAATACTAAATCACGTGATTTTCTAGAATCAGGTAGAAGATTGGGAATTTTCCAGAATCTCAATCACGTGACTTTCCTGAACAGCAGTATATAAGGCAGGTAAAATTTCCTTCTGAAGCACTTTCAAGAGGACGTCTTCACCGAGCGGAATCAGGTAAGTGATATTATTTTATTGTTTAGATAATATTTCATACCCTCTCATTATCATACTTTTTTTGATAATCTTTTTCATACTTACTAACTCTCATTGGTAGAATATCTGTTAACATACTGTCAATAGTACGAAACTCGCGTATTAAATCGTCCATATCATATTTTATACCCCGCAAGTAAGATCGTATCTGATCAAGTAATTTTTTATAGGTGATACTAGCCGTTTGGCAACTATTTTTTTTAGTCGCGAGTCGAGGTTCTATCTTTTTACACGCTGTTGTAAGAGAAACACCAATGCCCGATATTATTAGCAAAAACGGGTTTAATGATGCACCACTCGAAATTATACCAGATCCGGTCAATAACAACGGTAAATATGATATTACGCGAAGTATTTTGGTATAATATTTATAACATTTTTTCACGCACCAAAGTTTTTTATGATAAAATTTGTAATATTGCATTAGCGCATCAACATCTTGTTTTGGAATTTCTTTTGAAATGTGATTGAAATCAAATATATATTTTTTCATTATATAATATTAATTTACAACAATGTTGGTTTGATTAAGTGACTAATTACGATGTTTCAGCCACAAATTCCAGACACCACCAATAAGGCGCTGAGGTTATTGTTTGATCATCTGCTTCCAGTAAAAATAATCCTTCAGCATCTTTATTTAACAGTATAGATACAACTCCAGAGAAAATATCAGTTGAATGACGCCATAGATATTTGGTAAATATACTAAATTTTGCACCACTAAATATGGAAAGCCTGTAAACACCAGTGACTTCTGCGGTATGTTTGATAGTTTTATTTTGTGGTGTCCATGTTGATGATCCTGATGCTACTGTATATACGATATTTTTAATTTGTCCATGTGGAATTTTAATCAGATTAGTTTTTTGAACAATATTAGGTATTCCACTGGCAATATCATTGAGTTTCGTGTTAATGTCGGCTAGTTTTATTTCAACGGTTGGTTGTTCCCCAAAAAATTCTTTAATGGGTTTGTTTACATTTCTACGAAAATTTAAGAACGTTTCTACATGTCTAGAAAAAGTAGCACTAAGTGTAGTAATTTCGTCACCTATTGTTTTTAACGAAGTTGAAATAGGAATGTTGCTATCGTCTACATATTTCTTCGTTGTAGCATCAAAATCATATTCCGGTGTCCTAAGATTATTAATGCCATTATTATTCATATTGAGAAATGCACGCATTATACCGCCGTTGGCCAATACGTACTTAGATTCTTGATCGTCGACGTATTTCTTTGTTGCGGCGTCTGTATCTGCGGTTGGGTTTCCGATACCTATAATTTTATTTTGATTCATAATAATTGAACCTGTAAATGAATCACCAGCTTTCTTAATATAATCGCTGACTGACGTACCGGAATCTTGTATTTTACCCTGATCAGTAAAAGTAACTATATTATTAACAACCGCGGTGGGAATTTGTAGAAGTACATTTGACAGTTGTACATTACTCGTCTTTAATCGTCCTTGTTTATCCTGGAAAATAACAACTTCATTTTGATCCACACTTGTGAGATTTAATAAATTATCAATTTCATTTCTTAGCTGATCAAGAGTTGCGTACTTAGATAAGTCACCTTGATAACCTTCAGTCAATAAATCTCCTGTTAATGTTCCAAATTTTGTATAGTAACTCATTATTTATTGTCTTACATAAAATTGTCAACATTATTTACTTTAATATTACATAAAATTGTCAACATGATTTAGTTTAATATTACATAAAATTGTCAACATTATTTAGTTTAATATTACATAAAATTGTCAACATTATTTAGTTTAATATTACATAAAATTATATAACAACGATGGCGTCGATATTAAACTTTGATACAGAGCGGTTGGTGAAACATAAACATAACAATGAACTTCCAGATTGTCATTATCTTATTGTTGGGCGAACTGGATCGGGAAAAACAAATTTGCTTATGAACTTACTTCTCGGCGATAATTTTAACTACGATCGAGTTTATATTTATACAATTAATCCACAGCAAGATAAGTACGAGCTACTAAGCGAATATAATGACAAACTTCGTGATGATCTTGAGGCTGGTGAAGATTTTTTTATAATCAGACAGCCAGAAGATCTTATTCCAGTTAATCAACTTGATGCATCTGAACATAAGATAGTAGTTTTTGACGATATTCCGCTAAATAATACGGAGATGAATAAAATAAGATCATATTTTTCACTATCGCGAAATAAAAAGTGTAATTCTATTTATTTAGCTCAAGGGTTTTATAATGTTGACAGATTTATTCGGCGAAATACCGGTTGTTTTATATTATTTCCGGGATTGGACAATGTTGACGTCAGAAATATTGCGAACGAACAATGCGGTGACGTAACAAAAGATAAATTTATCGAACTTTATCATAAAGCTACAAAAGATAAATATAACTTCTTCTTATATTATAAACTTACATATGATCCAACTAAAATGTTTCGCTGTTGTATTAACACTTACTTACAGTAAGGCGTTTCAATTTTATAAAATTTATATATAATAATTATGGACAAACGAGCAAAATATAGAAAACATATAGAAGATCTGAAAAAACTTGCTCAATCTCAAGCAGCATTTAAGCAAAGGGTACAACAAGCACGACGTGGACAAATAACTGCTGCAGAAACAACAGCTACGATTCTCAAACCAGTTACTGAAGCACTACTTGGAAAACAACTTGAAACTAGGACGCTGTCAGACGAAGAACTTAAGAAACTACAAGAAAAAGGTTTAGTCGGGCTTGTTAAGGAACAACAAGAAGCAGCTGTTGAAAAAATTATTAGAAGATCTGATAAAGAAAAGTTAGATTTAGCTAGAGAACTTGTAAAACATATTGCTGATCCTGCTGCTAGACAAGCTGAACTAAGACTGCTATTAAATAATCCACTTTTACTTGAACAAAGATTATCAGAAAGAGTATCAGTTGAACCGATTGGAAGAATGTTAGACGAGATGAAGGAAAAAAGCATGAGTCAAATAACACCAGAGGATATACGTGATGAAGAAAAAATATGGCGAGAAAAATTTAGAAGAAAACATGGACTAGATATCCAAGACGAGCAAAATTTTAAAAATACTCTAGATAATATAAATGATGAAATAAGAGATTACGAGTATGAAACGTTTAACGAAAAATACAATTTTAAAAATGTGAGAATACGAGATATTAAAAAAACTGATTACAATACAGAAGAAAAAATTAAAGAGCTAGAAAAAATTAAAGAAGAAAATAAGAAACATTTATACGATGTAAAACTGGAAAATGACAACTACTATGACAGTTCCAGAAAATACCGACACTGGATTATCGCTGATCTTTATATCAAAGTTATTCGTAATATAAAAAAAACATATATCGTAGTCATCACAATAGTGGTTTGAGTAGTGAGGCAAAAGAAATAGATCAAGTACGTATAAAAGCTGATAAAATTGTCTCAGAGGACATAAAAGATCCTATTGAAAGACAAACAGAGTTAAGTTGGTTGGTTGATAATTATGATGAAATTGAAAAAAGTCAAAGGAATATGCAGAAGTAAAAGCTGGAACTGGTGTAAAAATATTTACATCAACCGCCGAAATGATAGGCAGATTAATGCTATTAATATCATCAAAAGAAGCTGGCAATATTAGTGCTGAAATTGACAATGAAATTATTGATATACTTGATCATCTAAGATCGGAAAATTTATTAACATCTGACGAGTATAAAACTTTACACCTTGATTTAATATAAATCAAAGGACTTAATCTAGGCGATTTAATTTTATAAAATGATTTAATATAAAAAATGTCAACAACACTATTGTTCGACTCGAGTCAAACGACAGAAAATAGCACAAACTTTTCAGTAAATTATAATCCTCCAATACAACTTGATCCAACAAAACAATATGAGATTGGATTAATTTCTTGTACTTGTTGGAATGCCATGGCTAATATAAAAACTGGTGTTAATGATGATTTTATGTATATACAATACTCGCAAAAAGATAATAACTTGCGAAGATTAAAAATTCCACAAGGAGCTTATAATATTAATGATCTAAATAAGACAATAAAAGAGCTTATAACAAAATCTGGTGGTAATGCTGATGATTTTGAGTTAACTGCAAATTATAATACGTTGCGAGCTAGATTAACAATGAAAAATCAATTAGTTGTTGATTTTAGACCACCAACAAGTATTGCATCACTGTTAGGATTTAATCATTGGCAAATCGGTCCATTACTTCCAGGGGATATTGTAACATTTGACGGTGAACTAACAGTAGATATAACTGACGTAAACACAATACTTGTCAATTGTTCAATCGCGTCTGGATCACACACATCAAAAGGAAGTAAAGGACAAACAATTTACAGTTTCTCACCAGAAGTTCCTCCAGGATCTCTCATGCAAATTAATCCACGTCATATTATTTATTATCCGCTTATAATTGAGAATCAAATAACAAGCATTACAATGCAATTAACAGACCAGTCGGGGAGACAAATAGATGTGAACAACGAAATCGTTACATATTATTTACACCTACGCGTACAATAACAATTATTACGACTTCGTGATTGACAATAAAAATTATACAACATCAAATATAATGAAACAGAGGAAAAAAATTTATCGAAGAAAAATAGCAGGAGGATTTTTTGGGAATATGATTACTAAAATTGTTAAAAATGTTCCGGGAATCGCGCGTAAAGTTGCACCAATTGCACTAGACGCAGGTAAAGCTTTTACAACTGGAGCCGCATCTGCCGCTGGAACTGAGGTTGGACAAAAAATAGCTGATAAAATAAAAGGCGCACCGTCTACATCTGATATAAAACAAGCTATATCAGAAATCGCTCCAACAAAAGAAACTCAACGTGCTATGATAACAACAACGAAAAAACTTTTATCACCGAAAGGCGAGCAGATTATACAAAAATTAATATCTAAAGTAACGGCGCCGCAATAAAATTTTATATAATCTAATAAATAAAAATGTCTGTTAACAATTATCTCGATTTAGCAGAAACTTATGACACCGATGACACTGTAACAGAATTTGAGTATGTTGAGTATCTCGATGAAAATTCTAATGAACCAAATAAAACTGGTATTAGAACATTTAATACTCGAGATGAAGATGTATTTCTACTGCCACATAAGGCAATGTTAGAAGTTCGCGGTCAGATTATGACAGTGGCCAATCCGCCTGTTGCAATTGCAGCTGGAACAGAAGTAGCTCTTATAAATAACGGCTGGTGTTTATTCAAAAGTGCTAGATATCAACTAGCTAATCAAACTGTTCAGGATAGTTCAAGTCACTTACAAGTTGCAAGTACAATCTTAAATATTATTTCGTTTTCCGATGATTACTCGAGATCAACTGCAACGAACATGATGTGGTTTAAAGATACTGGACGTGGTGTAGCAGAATCAACCGAACTTTTCTCGAAAGGTGCTTTGGTACACGGAGCTGATGCTGCTGCAGATCTTCCAATTGTAAGAACTTTTCTTATTGTTAATGCAGCCGCACTAGGTATAGCCGCACCAGCTGCAGGCGCTAACGCAGACGCTGTGAGAATCTCACTTACTGCAGCTTGTATTAATCTTAATATAACACCACCAGCTGCAGGTGCAGATGCTGTAGCAATGTTAGATTTAATCAATAACACAATTAGCGTAAAAAATCCACGTTATAATGAAGGTTTTGCTAGGCGAAGAGAACTTTCAGCAGGATCACGTCAAATTACAATGATGCTTCCGTTAAGTACAATATTTGGATTTTGTCGCGATTACGATAAAGTATTTCGTGGAGTTAAGCATACACTTATTTTAGATCGAGCGGAACAAAACGACTGTCTGTTTAGGTCAGGTGGAGCTGATGTACAGTTTATCATAAACAAACTTGCGCTGTGGATGCCGCGTATAACTCCGTCAATCACAAAAGCGGCAGAACTAAATAGTATGCTTGAAAATCTCACAAACAAAATTTATTTTCAGCAGCATAAAATATATCAAACAGCAGTTCCAAATACTACCGACTACACATGGCGAGTTACAACAACATCAAGCGAACAACTGCCGAGACAATTGTTTGTCGTATTTCAACGGCAAGCGCAACGTGGTAGCCAAGAACAAAATAATGCGATATTTGATAACGCTAATATTAGACGAATATATGCTAGACTAAATTCGAAGCAGTATCCAGAACGAGCGATAGAATGCAATTTTGCAGATGACGCTAATAAAAATATTACTCGACCGTACATGTATTTACTCGACGCAGTACAAAAATATCAAGATGTTGAAGATGGATCTCAAATATCAGTAGAGGAATTTCGTACACTTTATCCAATATTTTATTTTGATGTTAGCAAACATGGCGAGAGATTAGTTGATTCAACAGCTGATATTGAAATTACTTGGACACTCGAACTTCCAGCAGTTCCAGTGCCGTTATACGTATATGCATTAGTGATAAGCGACAGATTTGTTACGATAGACTCCGTTGGAGGTAAAATGACAGTCCAAGTTTAATCTGCAATCGTTATATAAGATGACAAAATATATTGTAAAAGAAATATATTTGACTGATGGTCAAGTTAAAAAATTAGCAGCTGCTGTTGCGAAGCGGAGGCCGGTCTCATTAAAGGTTAGTCCTAGCTCTCAAACGGGTATTTTAACAAAATTAATGTTAACCAAAAATCAAGCAAATAAATACGATCACAAAAAACCTTTTGTTTTAAATTTAAGTGCCGCACAAATAACAGCGATGGCAAAACACGGCGGTTTCTTCGGTCCGGCATTATCAGTGATAGCCAGAACGTTATTACCTAAAATTTTGCCGGTGTTAGGTACATTAGGACTAGCAGCAGCGTCTGGCGCAATATCTGGCGCAACAGAAAAGGCGGTTAAAGGTCGTGGTATTGTTGGCAGTGGTATAAAGAAAATAGTCTAAAGCTTAATTTTATGTGACTGATAAATATAATGCCCAATGCAACGCATCGACGAAAAACCACAACGAAAAAAAAGAAAACAACGAAACGCCGGCAGACGAAACAAGGAGGAATTCTTCCTTTACTTTTGGCGGGACTAGCGGGAAGTATTCTTCCGGGTATATTTGGAATAGGACGTGGAGTAACATTGCCGGAAACACGGCAACTCCGCTAATTAACTTTGATATACTTGATAAGTTAAAATCAGTTCCTAGATTTCATGGAGTTTATTCTAAAGATGAACTCAACACCAAAGGTGTCAGCGCTGTACCAGCTATAGGTTCGTGTGTGATAAATATACAAGATTTCAATGACGGATCCGGCACACATTGGGTAGCAGTTTATAATAACAATTATTTTGACTCGTTTGGACTTCCTCCGAGCGATGTAGTAAAAAAAAATATAAACAAAAAATATAAAATAATATATTATTCGTCCAATCAACTTCAACCTGTTGGAACTTCTGCTTGCGGATATTATTGTATAATGTTCATTAAACAGATGTCAAAAGATCCTAATTTTTTAAAGTTTATTTTGCAGTTTGATAAGCAACCTTCTCACACTAATGATGAGATTGCAATTAATTTTTGTAAAGCTATCTAAAGCTTGCAATAAATTTTATCTAATCTTACAAATATATAATGTCAACATATTGTCTCAAATGTAAAACTAAAACAGAAAATAAGGATGAGACGACGGAAAAAACAAAAAATAATAGAATGATGCTAAAAGGTATTTGTGAAATCTGTGGAAAAAGAAAAAGTATGTTTTTAAAGAAAACGTCTCCAGCGACACTGTCGCCTGAGATAAAGTCGCTGGGAGATGGTTGCCCTCCTCCTGACAAGATTATTTTAGTAGATGACTGAAAACAAATATTATTATAAATCTGAAAACAAATATTATTATAAATCTGAAAAGATATAATGATATGCAAGTGCGATTCTGACAGAGATTTATGTCTCGAGCAAAATAAAATTGTCACATATTGTCAACGTTGTAACAACAGAGAAATAATAGGTACAGGTATAGATATACATAAATTTATTGGCAAACTGCCGAAACCAAAAGGAGGTTGGACATTGCCAGGTCATAAATACACTGGACCTTATAATCCTCTTGATAAACAACTAGATGAAAATGATAATCCGCTGCCAGGACAGGAGCCTTATAATCAAGCTGATGCAATAGCAATGCGTCACGATATCTGTTACCGGGACAACGAGCAAGATAAGGCTGGCTGTGATAAAGTAATGTTAGACGAACTTCGTGATATGAAGCCAACAAATCTACGAGAACGTTTTGATAGAAGATTTGTTCAGGGAATGATAGGATCAAAATATAAACTTGGACTCGGAAAAGAATTATATGATGATCTAGCGTCTGAGCTACATAAACCTAAAAAAAAAAGTTTACGCGACGTAAAGTTGTCGCAAATGCCGTTGATGATATCTGGGCGATAGATTTAGTAGATGTGTCAAATCTAGCAGAATTTAACGTTGGCGCTGATGGCGCTCCAAAGAAATACTTGTTTAATGTCATAGATATTTTTAGTAAATACGCGTTTAGTGTACCTGTTTCGGATAAGACAGGAACGTCGATAACTGATGCGTTAAAACAAATAATAACAAGTACAGAAAGAAAACCAAATAAAATCTGGACCGATCACGGAGCAGAGTTTTTTAATAAAAAGTTTGAGCAGTTTCTAGAACAAAATAACATTAAAAAATATGTTACAGGAAACGAGGGTAAAAGTGTTGTCGTCGAAAGATTTAATCGCACGCTAAATGAGCTGATACATAAACATTTGACAGCTAAAAACACTAACAGGTATATTGATGATCTTTCTCAAATCGTGGACAAGTATAATAACACGAAACACCGAACGATTAAAATGTCGCCAAACGACGCAATTAAATATCCGATTCTTGCAAACGAAAACATGTACCGCAGACATAAATTTAAAGTCGGTGATAAAGTTAGAATTTCTTTGACGAAAAAAACATTTGAAAAAGGATTCACTCCAAACTGGACTGAAGAAGTATTTGTTGTTGATAAAGTACTTTTGACAATACCTGTAACATACGCGTTAAAAGATTTATTAGGTGAAACAATAACTGGTAGTTTTTACGAGCAGGAACTTCAGAAAACTGAACAAGATGTTTTCGTTATTGAAAAAGTTATTAGGAAAAAAGGTAATAAAAGTTTAGTCAAATGGCGTGGGTATAGCGATAAATTTAATAGCTGGGTACCAACTCGGTCGATTTCATCGACTGCGATCCAATAACGTTATTATAAATTTGTTCGTATTTCACAAGCACAGATTTACATTTGATAGTTTTACATAACGAAATTAAATGTAATTTTCTTTCATTATCGACTGGCATTAAATTAAATATCTTAGCAAAAATAAAATCGTATTTTATGCTCCTTTGCTGGCCAGTTATTTTTAGATTTAAAAACGGCCTGATAAGCTGCCAAAATATCTGTTGTTCATCAACAGTAAAATTAAATTTTATTATTTTTTTGGCAATATGATACTTAACATTATATCGTCCAGTTGTTGGTCTGCTGTAATTTGTTCTGTTGGCGACGGTGACTATTTCATCATCATCGTCATTATTATACAAAATATCATCTTCGCTATAACTAGCAGATTTGTTTATTATATCGGTAGAGATTTTAACATTATCTGCGACTTTATCGCAGGCGACTTTATCGCCAGTGATTTTAACATTGTCTGCGATTATATCTTCCGCATATATTTCAGCAAGTCGTTTCATCAAGTTCATTTTATAATATACTTTTATCTAATTTATTGTTATAAGATATGACCGACGAGGTAAAATATCATCAAAAGGTTAATATATTAAATTACAAGGAACTAGCCGAAACAGTTCGAAAATGTCTGTCGGGTTATAGTTCGTATTCCGTTGACGTTATTGTTACGCAAGGTGATTCTCATAAAATATTACTAACAGCAGCAGAAAAAAATAAACTTAATGAAAATGCTTTTATAACATTAAAATTTGATCGCGATGATATTATGGCATTTGCACATCATTGCTTGACTAAGAAGGAGCTATCAAATATATTTAATAATCATATCTGAAAACAATCCTGGCATCATATTCACTTGAAAAAGCTGATCCTGTTATTCTATCGGCAACAAATTTTACTGCCCCAGGATTTATCTTATAGTGTTTTGCCGCAGATGAAATCGATTTAAATTTGATTTCCTCATCTGTTTTGAGATTCAAAGAAACAACAGGTTTTGCCGGATATCTAAAATTAATACCACCACCTCGTCCTTTTCTCACATTTTCCTGCTGGGTAACTATTTCCAAATTTTCTATTCGATTATCAGTTTTTACGTTATTGATGTGATTAATCACAAGACCATCGGGTATATGTCCGTTAAACACTTCGCAAACAAAACGATGACTAAGATAACTAACTTGATCGGTTAGTGTTCCTCTGACATTTATACGTAAATATCCGCTATTATTCAAATTTCCAACAACGTTTTTTGTTTTTACATGTCGTATAATTCCTTTGTCATTCGCCTCGTATAAATCAAATTTTGGGTGGCGTTGAAACTCATCTTTTAAAGATAGGTTTTCAATATTGTCATCAGTAATCGAGCCATTTACTCTATAGACTCGCTGTCCCTCTGGAATATCTTCGCAGAATAATGTGTAAATAAAATCTTTTCTAAGCATTATAATCCTCTCGGTATTATCTCCCTTTACGCTAATCTTATAACCTGCTGGCGTTGCTTTGCCAACAGATTTTCTAGTTTTGATGTTAATAACCGAACCAAGTTCATTTCCAGCGTATAGGTTATACTTTGGGTGAACGTGATATACCTCTTGCTCATATGCGCTTGTCAGATTTGCTGTCATTATACTATAAGGATTTTATAACTCTAATTGATTTTTCAACCCTGGCGCATGCGCTGTGTGCGGTGAATTATCGATCGAACAATCAATTAGATATTACACTATTATATAGCAATGCTGAAATTGCGTGATATAGCCAAGAAGAGCCTTATTGGAGAACCTGAAAAAATAGCGACTGCCTTTACAGGATTCGACAACAGTTATCGGTTTGATAAACAAATCGTACTGGTAAATTTTACTGCAACAAATCTTTATCATTTGCTAGAGCCAACTGTAAAACGTGAACTTGAAAAACATAAGGGTATAAGAATATTAGTGCAATATCACGTTATATTTTCAAAACTACTTGTGACAGAGGGATCGACTAACACGGAAACTACAGACCCTTATATTAATGCAAAATCAAGGCGTGTTTTGCTCGGGACTGATCTTTTGTCACTAGCTAATGAAATACACCAAGAAATTTGGAAAAAGATAGAAGAATTTACCGAATCGGGTTCGGGTTGGAAGTTTGAAATGATCAAGGAAATTTTATTTCACACAATGAAATATAACGTGTTACGCGGTAGTTCGTATATTGACCTGCCACCAAAAATAAAAAATAAAAAATGCTGTATAAACGTGAAAAATGTTGATAACAAATGTTTCCAATGGGCTGTTCTTTCCGCGCTATTTCCAGCAGAAAAAGACGCTGATCGTGTTGACAAGTATATTAGTCACGTGTCAAGATTAAATTTTAAAGATATTGACTTTCCAGTGGCAGAAAATCAAATACCAAAGTTTGAAAAGCAAAATAATGTTTCGATTAACGTTTTCGGACTAGATGAAAAAGAAAACGTCTATCCTAGGTATATTTCAGAAAAAGCTTCCCAATCAACTATAAACTTACTGTTTTATAGAAATCATTACGTTTGGATCAAAAACTTCAATGGACTAGTTGGCGGACAGTATAATAAACGAAAGAAGAAAACGTTCTTTTGTTATCGCTGCTTGCACGGTTGTAATGACAATGAAAAATTACAAAAGCATTTGCAGTACTGTAGTGACGTACAACGAATAACAATGCCGTCTAAAGAAAATAGTTTATTACAGTTTGTAAATCACAATCACAAACTAAAAATTCCTTTCGTCATATACGCTGATTTCGAATGTTTACTTCAACCTGTACTTGGCGTAGAAAATAATCCCAACCAATCGAGTACAAGGAAAACTCAAACTCATGTTCCGTGCGGAGTAGCGTATAAGATAGTTTGTTGCGTTGATTCGAGATTATCTAAACCAATCAAATTATATCGTGGTAAAAATCCAGCTGTTTGGCTTCTCAAGCAGTTAATTAGCGAAGTTGATCATATATTTTATCGTTTGAAAAGAGTAACTCCAATAATAAAACTGACACCTCAACAAGAATCTGATTATGAGCAAGCAGAAATTTGTCATATTTGTGAAAAAGCTTTTGACTCTGACAACGTCAGGGACAAGAAAGTACATGACCATTGTCATTTGACCGGACAGTATCGTGGAGCGGCTCATGATCAATGTAATTTAAAATTTCATGCTCCAGATTTTATTCCAGTTGTTCTTCACAACTTTCGAGGATACGATAGCCACATTATCGTAGAAGCTTTTGGTGATCCTGACGTAAAAGCTCGTTTAAAACTCAATAACGTTATCAAATGCATTCCAAATAATTTTGAAAAGTATATGTCAGTTACGCTAGGTAAGTTGCGTTTTATTGACAGCCTGCAGTTTATGGCGGCATCATTGGATGAGCTAGTAAAAGGTTGTAGCGAGTTTGATAACCTGAAAGACTGTTTTAGAGCAAAATTTAATCTACTGACTAAAAAAGGAGTATTTCCGTACGAGTATCTCGATGATTGGAGTAAATTTGATGAAACTTCGCTACCTGACAAGGACAAATTTTACTCACAACTTAAAAATGAAAATATAACCGATGATGAGTATAAGTACGCACAGGATATCTGGAAAGAATTTGATTGTAAGACGTTTGGAGATTATCATGATTTGTATCTAAAAACTGACGTCTTATTGCTAGCAGATGTTTTTGAAAGTTTTCGAGAAGTGAGTTATAATAATTACGGACTAGATCCTTGTTGGTATTATTCTGCTCCCGGGCTGTCGTGGGACGCTCTGTTAAAGTTTAGCAAGGTAAGGTTAGAACTACTGACTGACGTTGATATGTTTAATTTTATCGAAAAAGGTATCAGAGGCGGTATTAGCGTGATAACGAAGAAATATGCTGAAGCAAACAACAAGTACCTAAAAAAGTACGATCCTAATCTTCCTTCGAAATATATAATTTATCTAGATTGCAATAACTTGTACGGTTATTCTATGGCAGAACCAATGCCTTTTGGTGGATTTCGTTGGATCACAGCCGATCGATTTCTATTGGAAACAGAAAAAAAGATACCCGACGATGTCTCGTATTTCGTTGAAGTTGATCTCGATTATCCTGTTTCGCTTCACAATCTACATAACGATTATCCTTTCTGTGCGGAATCGATGATAATAGATTATAGTACGTTATCTCAAGAACAACAAGCAACAGCATCACCAAGACAAAATTCTCTGGTAAAAAAACTAGTACCAAATTTGTTTAATAAACGTAATTATGTTTTGCATTACAAAGTTTTAAAACAAGCAGTAGATGCTGGTCTTGTGTTGAGGAAAGTTCATAGAGTTTTAAAGTTTAATCAGTCGCCGTGGATGAGAGGTTATATTAACTCAAACACTTCAAGAAGAGCTGTAGCAAAAACTGATTTTGAAAAAAACTTCTTTAAGCTCATGAACAATTCCGTTTTTGGTAAGACGATGGAAAATATTAGGAAACGCGTAAATATCGAGCTAGTTAATGATATCAATCGCAGAAACAAACTTGTGTCAGACGATGATTTTGTCAGCATGAAAATTTTTAATGAAAATCTTGTCGCAATACAAAGAAGAAAAACAAATCTAAAACTAAACAAGCCAATTTACGTTGGAGCTTCCGTGTTAGATTTATCAAAGTGGCTAATGTACGATTTTCATTATAATTTTGTTAAAAATCAGTGGCCGTCATGTAGACTATTGTTTACTGATACCGATTCGCTCGTGTACGAAATCGAATGTGAGGACGTCTATCAGGATATATATGATAATCGACATCTGTTTGATCTTTCTGATTACCCACGTGACAGTAAATTTCATGATGACACGAATAAAAAGGTTATTGGTAAGTTCAAAGATGAAATGAACTCGAGCATCATCAAATACTTTATCGGATTGCGCAGTAAAATGTACGCCGTATTGTTAGACAATAATAAAATAACGAAAAAGGCAAAAGGTCTACCTCGCGATTTTGTTAAAAAGTTTATGAAATTTGATGATTACAAGTACGCACTAAGCGCTGGTGGCGCTCGCGGCGGAGTTAGTTTTATAAGAGCAATGGCTATTCGGACAAATCATCATAAACTCGAAACAGATGTCATTATTAAACGCGGATTGAGTAATTTTGATGACAAACGTTATTGTGAAAACGGAGTAGATACATTTGCACTTGGTTATTGTTTTGATGATAGATCTATACTCGATATTATCTTTTCCGACTGAAATTTTATCTAAACTTTAGAAATAATGTTTGAAAATTTGACAGTCACAAACAGTTACAATAGCAAGATCAAATATCTAATGATGAACGGCAAACAGTTGACAGTTGAAATTAATAATGAAACATCAGGTATATGTTTTACCGCAGTTCGAGACAAGCTAAAACTTTCGCTTATCAGATCTGATGACAGCGAGTATTTCAATTACCTCGAGCAATTGTATCAAAAGTTGCTAGCGGAATTTAAAAACCTTCACAATCCGATCAGCCAACAAATATATACTAAACTTACAATCGATCTTGATAGATCAAAAGTATATTTTATCGACAAAAAATATTCTCTTAACAAACCACAAATAAAAGATTTATTTGAGTCTCGTCGCTGTGTGAGCGGTAAAGTAAAGTTTAGTCTCTACTATCGTGATGATGAAATATTTCTAATATCAACAGTAGAAACATTGATAATTGGTAATGAGGTATAAATAATATCACTTACCTAATTCCGCTCGGTGAAGACGTCCTCTTGAAAGTGCTTCAGAAGGAAATTTTACCTGCCTCATATACTGCTGTTCAGGAAAGTCACGTGATTGAGATTCTGGAAAATTCCCAATCTTCTACCTGATTCTAGAAAATCACGTGATTTAGTATTATAGAATCCCCAATCTTCTACCTGATTCTAGAAAATCACGTGATTTAGTTTAACACATCACCGCATGACGTGACTAAGCAGTTACCTGGCTCGGTTTCTATAGAGATATTGATTTTTTATACTACTTGCATAAGGCTAGGTAACATCTGTTAGATACCTGGCTCGGTGTCTATGAAGATATTGATTTTTTATACTACATTACAAAAGGCTAGGCAGGCTAGGCAACATCTGTTAGGTACACATGTAATATATTAGTGTAAAAAGTATAGGATTATATCTGCGCTAGAATCGGCCTCTTGGTTTTGAGAAAAATAAAAAGATCGTTTGGGGTGGGAGTTTTAGGGTCTCTGAGAAAGTAATTTGTATTTGTTCTGAGAGTGGGGAGGGGGTGGAGAGAGGTCTTGCGCTAGAATCGGCCTTTACATCTACTACTATTTGTACATATAGCTAAATTTATTCTTGTTTTATGGTCAGTCTGTGATATCACATATATTTGTGCTCAGATATAATTTGAGGGAATTATTCATTTAAATTATTCATTGGAATTATTCATTGGAATTACTATGTGCTCATTTACGAGTTGGACCAAAACACATCTTTGGGATTATTGAGAACTTATTCAAAGACATTCTTGATTGTACCATTATGGTAAATCAGGACAACTAAGATTGTTGTCGTACATCAGGATATTCACGATTGTTGGCATTCATTAGGATCATTCTATACTTTGGACTGGTGATAGGACATGTATGATTATATTGGATTTGATTCACAACACAGCAAGAGTCATTTGAATTTTTACTCGTTTTTCTTGTGAAAGAAATTGTTGGGTGTTACTTAAATTGGTTTGAATTCCTTTCAGTTACATATGTTAAGACATAGATTCCTAACAATACAACATGCTCGATGATGTATATTTATAAATATATATAGCGTAATTACCAGCCGAAAATATTAATGTAAATGCTAGTTGGCAATAGTCCGCTATTTTGTATTAGGATTAAATTATCTATTGGAATGTAACACTCTAATCACCTGTCGCATCTTATATCACTAGTTAGTTTTAAACATGAATTATTACAGCCTGTTTATTCTGATTAAGCAGCACATCTTAGTATGGTTGAGTGAGCGCTAATGTAGTATGAAATAATGTTCTCCGCATTTGCTCGTTAATCTGATTTTTGTCATGTTATATACTATAGTGCGAGCTAGAAAAAATTAACACCAGAAGAATAAATTCTATCGGTGATTAATCTATGTATACTTCAATATTACTCATTTTGCATTGAGCTTACAACTACGTTTGAGAATACACATATTTAAGTCTTCTTCATCTTCTTTTTCTTCTTCTCCTTCGTCTTTATATATATATATATATATATATATATATATATATATATATATATATATATAGATAGATAGATAGACACACACACACACACACACACACACACACACACACACACACAACAACAACAACAACAACAACAAGATGAATAACGGAACAAGGCCAAACGCTTCTGGCTAAACAAGTTCTGCGTCAGGGGATTGTGTGTGTGTGTGTGTGCGCGTGTGTGTGTGCGTGCCTGAGTGCGTGCGTCTTTCTTTTGGGGTATATATTTGCTTTAAAAATGTATGAGCTTAACAATTGCTAAATATATTACTCACAAGTTAAAGTCATGCATAACTTCATTGAAACTTGATATACCCTTTTGATATGCCTACTCACTTTAGTAGGAACAATCCTGTCTGAGTCATGAATGGCACTTTGAGAATCTAGTTTATAGTGAAAGTTGTCACTTAAAGACATTTGATTTTGCTGATGTATCTGACTACTCCTTTTTATTGACTTTTCTCTGTATTTTTTTCTTTCTTGCTGACAAATACGCCTGTCTTTAGAAATGTATAAATCACATATTATAATAGATAATGTAGTGCAGTGATGGTGACAGAGTCAAATGACTATTTCAAGCTTACATGCCTTGCACAGAATTTAATATTTTCTGCCCGATTTCCTCTGATAACCAAAACTAATTGCAACCTTAACATTTCAGATAAGGAAGAGGTTTCTTAAGGTAACTCGGTAGAGTTAATGTAGAGTTAATATACTGTAAGGAAAATACCTACAAGCGGCATAAACGACGATTTGGTCCCTCATGATGCTTTAATAAATTCAAATACAAATTCTCTTTTCCAGACTGCATAGTCCATAAATCAGTATTAAAATATAAATTATATAATATAAAATATGAGAGTATTGTTAAAAATATTCATAGGTTTCATATGTCCTTTAAGTTGAAGTCCGAGTTGTAGCATATAAAAGGTTATGTCGTTTGTTGCACTCATTTACGCAGCATATACCCTGCTTCGGTACCTGTACTTGTGAGGGTCTTGAACTCTTGAAAGTTGTGAGGGCCTTCTGCACCGGTTCAGACTATTTATGCTCGAAGCGATGCATCGAGTTTTGTTTCTGTTCTTTGTTTATTTTAATTCCGCTACTGAGACATTATTGTCTATATTCTACCGACAGATCAGAGCTATGTTACCTTTCCGAAGACGCCATAAGGCAGCTAACCCTGTCTGGCATGGTTAGGTACCGATCCCATAAAGCTTTGGTTGCAGGCTTGAAGCTATGCCAACCGAATTAACTTATCTCGCTGCAAGACATGAGAAGGTGACATTTTTCTTGTGTGTGTATACAAAGATATTTTTTGATACCAAATTTAAGGTTTTAACGGATATCCAATTTTTATTCGACCTTGAATGACTTCCAGCCGTATGTAGTTCACGTCATTTCAATATATTTGTAGTTGTAAGATAGCATTGTGTTCAGAAGATATTGTGGTAATTATTCTTCTGTTTGAGAACATCACTCTCTTAAATTTGTTCGATGCAAATGTTTTGGAAAAAGATGCAAAGAAGCATTCCAGTCGGACACAAACATATTATGACACACACGTAAAATAAACGCTCTTCTGATGATGGGATACACCTCTCCGGTGGCCCAGTAGCTAGAGCGCCCGCCTCAAAGACGGGAGGTCGCGGGTTCGAACCCAGGCCAAGTCATAACAAAGACTTATAAACATGGTAATAACAGGTACCTCGCTGGGCGCTGAGCATTAAGAGGTTAGTGTTTGGAATGGTCGGCCCGGTGTCAGGATAAAGAGATTGGGTGGGATATCATACTATACATTTCTATAAATTGCCACAATGCAAGTATCGTAGCGTTATGACTGAAAACGTGTTAAAACTACGTTAAAAATCCAAATCACACACACACACACACACACACACACACACACACACACTGATGGGATAAAATTATTCTCTTTCAAAATTACTTGTTTGAAACATGTTACCTGTGCTTACGTGTTTAAACTTCCTTACTCCACAAATATAACACTCCTGTTCATATTTGCTAGATTGTGTATTTGCGCGCTCTGGTGATTTTAGTGTCGCATTTCGATTGGCTACTTACTCGGTGAAAAGAGTCACAATGAATGGCATCTGTTCTCATTACTCTGTATCTTCCCTTATAGCATAATGAATTTTATATTGTTGACTATTTATATGAGCGTGTGTCGGATATCGATGATCTCATCGGGGTAAATTATTGGGACTAATCACACGTTTGGATTCTGATCTTGTTTGTTCTATGCAGAACACAAACCTTCGTTCGTTGTAATTTCAGGACAGTTTGTAGAAACTGATATATAATGGTTCCTAACAAGCTGCTTGGCGATTTTATTCCATGAATATTTTCCTGCAGACGATTCTTCTTCCTTCTTGGGTTTCGGTTGAAAACAACTTTGACTGATGTGAGATGCACTGAATAGCAACGAATGTGATCGAGGTAAGTAGGACTGAGAAAAATCTCGAAACACCACGCAGCATTGTCTATTCTGTACTAACTCTACATATTAATTGTAGATCACATATATAACAAACACTATCGGGCCATTGTGAGAGTTTTCGACTCTGACTATTTAAAGGTGGCGTTAGTTGAGGAATGCTATTGTAAAGAGACCAATCATTTTAGCAACTCTGAGAGCGTTTTCTGAAACGACAATATTGAATATCTGATGAAGCTAGCTACTCTGAGTGTGTTTTCAGAGAGGTTAGTGTTGGAAGCAGTTTTATACATTTACTTTGAGAGATTGTCGACGTAGATCTTTGATCAAGCTACACCTTTGAGTGTTTTCAGAGAATAATAATTTTGAATCTTTGATTAATCTATTGCTTTGAGAGTGGTTTGAGAGATTAATACTGTATGTTTGATTAATGTACTACTTTGAAAGTGTCTTCAGAGAGACGAATGCTGTATGTTTGATTAATGCACTACTTTGAGAGTGTTTTCAGAGACATTAATACTGTATGTTTGATTAATCTGCTACTTTGAGTGTTTTCGGGTAATTTTGCCTGAATAAAGCGCTAAAGGACCCCTTGATTTAGACTGTGAGGTTTGACCCTGATGGACAAAGGGTCATTTACATTATTTTCTTTAAAAATCGCTTTTTGTCTGACAATAATTAATCCTTCTGGTTTTCACGGGGGGAGGAGGGTGATGATTCTCGGGACTAATCAAACTCTCCCTGGCTTGGAATTAACAGATAAATGAAGGTTGTGAAAGCTGCACATATCATATCACTGTGTTCTACTGTTAGGCGTTTGTCAACATTCTAGCAATACCTCTGGTCACATAACTGCCTGTCCGATTCATTTACATAGTCCGATTTAGCCCTTAACACAACTCTAGACCCAAAGTTGTCATGTCTGTGCTTTTGGGATTTTTTTTTAATTTTTAAATTAACTGTAACAATTTGAGTCATATCGCTTATATGTCTGCAGAATGGCAGTTTATTGTGAAAGTCTAGCACTGGGGCATCAAGCCGACGACATGTGACATTATGTCCCACCCAATCACATATCCAGATAACAGGGCCGAACAGTCCTAACAATAAACTCTTAATGCTCAGAGCCAAGAGAGGCAATTGCTAGGACTATTTTTTATGTCTTTTGTATGATTCGGCTGGGGTTTTAACCCGCAACCTTTAGCATCCGAGGCGGACGCTCTAACCACTTAGACTACCGGACCGGAAATACAGTCAAATTCTATTGCTGAGAAAAAGTGTACTTTTAAATTGTATATAAACAGAGCAAAGCAGCTTTCAGGTCATAATTACAAATCTCGAGAAAATGCAAATTAAATTATAATTATTGAAATGTGAATGAATCCCACAGATTAATCCATCGACTTTCACCGAAAAGGAAATTCACTGTCAGAGGGAATGAATAATGCAAATAATACATAAAGATTTAAAATGCAAATCCATAAGCAAGTACATTTATTAGTTTCAGTATTTCTTTTATTTGAAACGATACCACGACAAGAGGATAATGAATGCTTCATAGAGTTTTAATAATATTTATGCACGGATATATATATATATATATATATATATATATATATATATATATATATATATATATATATATGTGTGTGTGTGTGTGTGTGTGTGTGTGTGTGTGTGTCGTTTTTGTTAACCTCTCCCTTTATAGCCTTGTTAGAGTTCAGTGATTAATTGTTTGATTATGGGAAGTCCGTGTTGGGTAAATATTTCCAAGTCTGAATAACTAGCTAATTTTTAGAAACATACTTAATAATGTAGAGTGTTCGCGATTGCGTTGAGATGGGGTCAGACAAGCACAAATGGTCATGTCGAAAAGAATTTACTAACTTAATTAGGGATGTTGATTCACTTTGTCGATCAGGGTGAAATTTTCAAGACATAGTTTCTTAGAATTATTGGGAATGGGAAATTCCTTTTCTTGAGATGTCCTTTATTGTCACTGTGAAAGCAGTGTGGTGCAGGTACGCATACGATATATATATATATATATATATATATATATATATATATATATATATATATATATATATATATATATCCTCTATCCCCATGCCTTTTGCCCTTTTTTACAAGCAAGTTAAACCCGTTGTACAACCCTTGAATTAATAATGTTAATTAACCATGAAAGTCAAGTTGCCCAAGCAAGAGTCATACAGTTGCGCAGAGTTTCTGATTTTCCATTTCCACCGGTGCAATCTCAAATTCGCCCGCGCTAATTATATGATCATCGATAGCCAAGGATTAAAGCAAACAAATGTTTTGTATTTATCGATCACCGCGTTTCGCTTGGTGACTTCATATCGCATTTGTTGCTCTGCTTCAGTTATTTATTTCACTTCGGTAACATTGAAGATTCATTGTATTTCATTTGTTAATGATACAATCGCACAGTACAACTGCATCTTTGGCAGACCATGCCCTACCTCATCAAGCACAATGCAAGACGTACACGTACGTCCAGGCAAATTACCATTTTTTGCTAGTACACCTCTGATACAATTATAGAAAATACCTTCCTGGGAAAAATCTAATTTGCCAGCGATTCTGGGTTGGGGAGGTGGGTTGGGGGACAAGCACTGTTATTTTATAAATACACCTATTTCTCTTGTACCTTTTGTATCTAACGATCGTTTTTGTCCAATAACTGTTACCCGAACAAGCTCTTTCTTGTTGAAGAATAATCTAGATCTTTTTCGTCTCACTTGGTGTTAAATAGTCATTGGTGAACGTAATCTGGGTCGATACAGCAGTGAATACCCCTTTCGCCGTTATAGCAACAATCCCTGAGTGACTTGACAACTGGTAGTGTTATCAGCGATGATTCTAAGTTGGCCTCTAGCTGGTAGTGGTACATGAATTTGGTTCCGACGTCCAGTTTCTGTATGACTTTTAACAAAATGATGTCAGTTCATACGAGGGTTGGGTAACATAAATTTAAAATAGATATTCATCTAGTGGAACGAGATTAATATCGACGTTAGCATTTGCTGCCAGCTGATCCAACACTGCATCTGTAAATACCGCAACTTCACTACCGCTCTTAGAATCCATTACTTATATTCAATGATAAAGCTTAAACACAATCAACATAGATGCTTAAGTATCCTTCATGATCATTATTGAGTACTTCTAACTGAAGTGCGTTTCCGGCAACTAACGATGATGATATTGCAGGTATGTAATCATGTAACTCAGGAGAATTGCACACGAAAAGTGTAATGAGGCTCCAGAAAGTTGTCTTTGAAGTTGTGAGAATCCATTCTTGAGAGTGCTCTTCCATAGATGGAATAACACGCACTGATGGACAACGCCATTATACCATTGTTGACTCGTGCGTAGCAGACACATTCGCAGGTCGCCCTGCTACGCAATATTACATATAAAACCGAATTTGTATCATCATGTGTGCTTAATCATGTGTGCTTAATCGTGATGGAATATGGACTGGTGTGTGCAGGCAAGGCGATGTGTGCAGTTTAGTTCGAATCTCTGTAGAGTACGAATTAAACATTCTCTCACCTGTATGATAGCATTATCTGTTTTATATATATATATATATATATATATATATATATATATATATATATATATATATATATATATGGAGTTGAATGGCATTATGACGCAATCAAGTCGTGGATGAGATGCTTGGTACACAAGGTCATGTCATGCAGAATTAACACGATTTACTGGTACTTCATACTTGGGTTGGCTATTTGTTTCATTTCATATATCAAGCCGTGTACCAGTCTGACAGTAATTGTATCCGGGGACGTTTTTCCATCAGGGTATTTATTTCATAGTCTTCCTGGTGTTTTTGTTACCACCGCCAACATTTTTTAAAACGAACTTTTATTTCCACCAGTAAACGTAAATGTCTGTGCGCCATACCAAGCACAATTTCCAGTAATAGCTGCTCGTCGAGTTGGAAGTGTTGTATGTGTTTTTGTGGGACATGGCACACAACATGAAGACCATATTGAATAATAATCGTATTATTCAATGTCATTACGAAAAAGAAAAATCATACATATTACAGTTATTGGCTTTCCATGCAAGCAACAACTCAACCATCCAAGGGTGTTGATATATTTCCCAGTCGATTCGTGCATTGATCATTGGTCCTGCTAGATCAGGAAAAACTAAACTGTTTACTGAATATGATTTGGTTGTACGGGGATCTGTTGTACGTGACTGAACCATCGGCTGATGCTAAGCCGTATTATAATGTTTTCAAAGATACCTAAAAGTGATCAGTCACAACGAGTCGTCCACAAGAAGCATGATAACAGTTAATGTCTTTCACCTATCGATGAAACGTCTACTATTCAAGATTAAAATGAACACGATAACAGTCTGGTAGTGTGCGAGTATGTGATACTTGAGCACTAAATCAATTCCTCTCAAATATTTTCACGAGGTCGTCACAAAAACACCGGTGTCATTTATTTGGCTCTATGATACTCACATGTGCCTGAAGTAATCCGTGACAACAGTAACATGTTGATGATATTTCGTGGCATTGATGTGCATGGCCTTGCAAACATCCATTGGACTTGTTGTGCTACTGAACAATCTTGGGGTGCATTTCGTGAAACGTATCCTTGGATCACTAAGGATCCGTATAGTTTTCTCACCATTGATTTGACCGTAAGTTCCTAAAGTTGGGATTAATATCGTACGTGTTTGGACGAAAGCGTCGAACAGAAACATGTCTCACACGTCAATTTAACAATTATAACAACTAAATAAAATGTGTGCTGGTGATATCATAGTAGTGTATGAAACGCGACGCCGTAAAGCAGCTATAGAAAAGCAGGATTTAATCATTAATGTTATAGCATGTCACAACGTGTCCAAGATATGCTATAAGTGCAATAAATTGAGCAAGAAGACCTCACGTTCGATGCTTAACAAACATTTGCACTGATCAAACCAGCAACCGAAATTGTGGCATGTGCGAGGATATTAAATTTCAATAAGCGCAACAGTGCATCAAGTGGCTGGGGTAACGGGAACAGAAGAAAAACCTGGTGAATTTCGTAAGATAAAAGCACCAACCATATCAAGCAAACAACAAGAGCAAATCCTGAGACTACTGGATACTTACCAATGGCGATGTCAAAGAAGACGTTGGTGAAGTTGAAGAAGCGAAAGGTACACTTGCAAAAGGCACCCGTGTATTTTGATGAAGGCGTCAGAGAGGTAGTTACCAAATTACCAGACGTGTCACCCGACTATAAATCACCCCAACATTGCCTCAATACTTTAACGAAAAAGCTCGCCATCCAATCTTCAAAATTTCTATACGTGTCTCTCTTAATAGACCTCCCATCTGGAAAGATCACATGATACAGGCTCGTATGATATTACCTGAATTGATGATAAGGTCCAATGAAGAATGCGAGTATTCACCAGCAAAGACTCTAAAATTTATACACATGAACACGAGCCCACACTCAGCTCTACCACTGCAATTGAATTGCAGCGATATTTTTTCACTTTGGATTCTTGTTGCTGAGAACAGCCTTTCGTTGGCCATAAATTGAAAACCTTTTAAGGTCTACAGGGACGGGATATTATTTTGCGCCTGACATAGTCAAAATGACCTCAATGACGCAGATCAACATATCCCATTACGCCTTCAATGGTAGTTATAAAAGCAGTTCTGAACCTACGGGCATAGACGTTGGAAGCAGACCCTCCCAGAGTCATATACAATTTGGGTTTTCACAACTTGTGGGATCATGTGATTTAATATCAAAAAGGCCTGCACCACCAGCATATTTTTCATGTCATAATAATCGATTGTCACATATTCATTTTACCATTTTAGACCAAGACTGGCATTTAATTTAAGTTAATAGCTTTAGTCACACTCTATCGAGTGCTGTATGGTATTAATCAAATTATATCGTGGGCAGCATGGTATTAATCAAACTCTATCGAATGCCTATATTATTAATGAAACTCTATCGAATGCCTATAGTATTAACGCAACTCTATCGAGTCTCTTGCAAACTAAAGAGGATAATGAAGGCGTATTTTACAGACAGGCGTTTCTTTATTCGCCACCAGCAAGAATACTTCAATCAATTATATTTATTATACTTCAATCAATTATATTTCAAGCTCACACACCTGGCACAGAATTTAATATTTTCTGCCAGATTTACTCTGCTAACCAAAACTAATTGCTACCGTGACATTTCAGATAAGGGAGAGGTTTCTTAAGGTAATCCGTTAGTGTTAATATAGAGTTAATATACTGCAATTAAATATGCATTTGATAGTGGTAAAAATGCGGAGGCTGCTACAAGCTATATAAAAACTGTCTGGTGTGGTCTGGTATTGATCCCTTAAAGCTTTGGTTGCAAGTTTGAAGCCATAACAACCCTGTCATGGTCGGGTATAAATCCCGTAAAGCTGTAGTTACAAGTTTGAAGCTATAACAACCGAGATAACTCAATTCCCTGCAAGACATGAGAATGAGCCATTTTACTTATGGGTATCTAAAAAGAATACTTTATGATACCAAATTTAAGTTTCTAATGGCTGTCTCATTTTCATTCCACCTTGAATGACATCCATCTATATGTAGTTTACTTCATCTGGAAATAGCTTAGTTGTGTTGTGACTAAGTACCGGTAATTATTCTTATTTTTGAGGACATGACTTAAAGTTCCATGCACATGTGTTGGAAAAAGATGCCAAGGAACATGCCAGTCAGATACAAATATATTATAACACACACTTAAAATAAGCCCTGTTATGATGGGATAAACTCATTCCCTTTCCCCAAAATACTCCTTGTTAATGAACATAATTCTTTCACAATTACCCGTATTACATGTTTAAATCCTTATACTTCCCTATAAAACAAAAATAGCATTCATGTTCATATTTGCTTGATGATGTGTTTGCGCGCTCTGGTGATTTTTGTGTTGTATTTCAGTTGGATAGCTATTCATTGAAAACAGTTACAAAAATGGCAGCTGTTCTCAATCCTCGCGAACTTCCTTATAGCACAATGAAGCTTATATTTTTGATTATTTATATGACAAATGTGGTTGAGCGTGAGTCGAATATCGATGAACACATCAGGGTACATTATTGGGACTAGCAACTTATTTGGGTTGAGATTCTATGTCTTCTCTGCAAAACACATAAACCTTCCTCCCTCTTAATCTCAGGAACAGCTGGTAGAAACTGATGTATAATCTTTCCGAACAAACAGCCTAGCGATTCTTCTTCCTCGTTGGGTTTCCTTTGAAAGCAACTTTGACTGATCCGAGTTGCACAGAATTGCCACGAATATGAGCAAGGTAAGTAGAATTGCGATGGATCGCGGAACACTACGCAACATTGTCTTATCTATATTAACTGTATATAAGGAGTGTACATCAAATATAATAACATATATAATAAACAGACTCGTGTCAGTTTGACGGTGTTTTACTCTGATTATTTAAATATGGCGTTAGTTGTGCAGGCTATTGTAAAGAGACCAGTCATCCTAGCCACTCTGAAAGTGTTTACAGGATGATAATATTGAATGTGTGATGACGCTACTACATTGACAGAGTTTTCATGATGATAATCTTGAAAATGTGACGACGCTACTACTTTGACAGAGTTTTCAAGATGATAATATTGAATGTGTGATGACGCTACTACTTTGAAGGTGTTTTCAGTATTCTGCTGTTAGGTGTTTATCAAGTTTCTAGCAAAACCTCTGGTCAGAAAATTGTCTGTCTGATTTAGTCATGTAGTCCGATTCAGTCATTGACACAACACTGGACCCAAAGATGTCGTCTCTGTGTTTGCGTTTTTCATTCTTTTGTTGTTGATTTAAAAAAAGCTTTAACAACTTGAGTCATATCGCTAATATGTCTGCAGTGTGGCAGTTTAAAGTAATGTCTAGAACTTATCCAGGCACATTATCCTGATTAGAGGCCTACGACACCAAACACAAACCACTTAATGACGTTAGCCAAGCGAGGCAGCTGCTAGTACCTTGTTTATAAGTCTTTCGTATGATTCGGCCGGGGTTTAAACCCACGATCTCCCTCATCCGATGCAAAAGTTCTAACCACTTAGGCCACCGGAGCGGAAATCCCAAAGTTGGCTGAATTTATGATAATATCACCCCCTTCTATTACAACATACGTTTTACTCAATACAGTTACTCAATATTCATAGCATTTCATGATTCTAAAACAATAATGATGTTATTTTCAATCGTCTAATATAAGAATTTGAGATATTTTTACCTAGTCCGGTAAATCAGCCTCCCTCCCCCTTCAATCTGTGTTGATACTAATGGACGATATATGGGTCCGATGTCACCTGTTTATTAAACTGTACAATTTCGCTGCACGCAAATCTTTCTGGAACACACCTGCGTACAGTTTAGACTCCTACCGGTATTTGGTAACATCTATCTCTAGCGCGAAGTTCAAAATGGCCACAGGACAGAAAGTTGTATTTTTCCACGTGGATTTGCAAGTAAAATATACACAGATGTGCGCAGACCAAAGTGGCAACAAATTTTTGCAGGTTTTAATTAATAGGTGATGTCAGCCCCTAAACCGACAGTCAATAGCATTATCGGTGAGGGGCTGATTTATCGGCCTAATATTTACCGTACGTCTCTAATACACTTAATGTTTGCATCATAGTAGAAGAAGCTGTTTATCCGCGATTACATACCAAGATCTGGATATCCTATCTGCATCCATAATAACTCTACAAGAATTTACAGCACCCTGCGAGAGCAATCGTTGAGATGAGTCAGTCATTTATATTAACTCTCTCCATCTGCCGCCTAAGCAAATGCGCAATATTTATGGTAAATTATCATTAGTTATACAGTAAAGACATACCAACAATCAAATAATACGAAAATCAGAGCAGAACAGGAACAATTTCAAACTGTACAAAACCTGTATTACGTCATTATCGTTACATGAACTCCTATTGGTAATTCTTCAACTTTTTTAATACCTTTGTTTTCTTCCGTTATGCGATTGAAAATTTGCCTATAAGTCAGTATAAAAATTATTGAAAGACCTCGCGTAATATCTGGCAATACAGTTAAGTGTGCTTATAAACTATATATACCCAAAGCAACGCAGTTTTCATATCATAACTGGAAATCTCGAGAAAATACAAATCCAAGTATTGAAATGCGAATTAATCCCACACTACAATATTAAACTATCGGCTTCTCACGACAATGAAATTCAGAGCCAGAGGGCATAAATAATACAACTGACACATAAAGATTTAAAATGCAAATCCAAAAGCATATCCATACATTAGTTTCAATTAGTTTCAATATTTCATTTATTATGAACGGATACGACGGCGAGACGATAATGAATGCTTCATACAGTTTTCATAATATTTATGCACTTGGATATGCATAACTCCAGAGTATGTGCCATTTGTATTTACGTCTACATTTATAGCTTTGTTACATTTTATGAATTAGTTGTTTGGTTTTGGGTAGTCCGTCTTGGGTAGTTATTTCTCAACCTAACTAATTATCCAATTTATAGGAACAGACGTAATAAGGTGCAGTAGGTTTGATGGTAGGATTGGTTTCGCAGTTTCAGATGGGGTCAGGCGAGCATAAATCGGCAAATCGTCAAGCAGTTACTATCTTAATTTAAGGATGTTGATTCACTGTGCTTTTCAGTGTGAAACTTTTAAATACATGGACTAATCTTCTGTTTCATGGAATCATTACAGTTAGTCATTCCTTTATTTTGAGATGTCCTTTATTGTCGCCGTAAAAGCAGTGTGTTTGGGGTGCACATAAGTTATTTATACGTCATTGCCTCTACCCCAAATGCATTTTACCCTTTATCGTAGCAAGCCACGCACTTTGTGCATCCCTTGGATTTTTAATGGCAATATTCCATGACAGTCAACTGGCTGACCGGCAAAAACCTCCTCGGACAAATGTTCACTTTATTTTACTAGACCTTTTTGTCAGTGAAACCGCTACGCAGTTCCTTGTCTGTACCTGGAGTTGTCGGTGATTTTCAATTTCCATCCGTACAGTCTTGAATTCGACCGCGCTAATTATTTTATCTTCGATATCCTCCAAATAAAGTTTAGTAATGATGTTGAGACTGATTTGTGTCGCTGCAATAACCTCTGAATAGACAAGTACTTGTGAATGCAATCGTATCGAAAACATTTTGCTAGCACAACAAGAGACACCGGTGACTATCGATATAGCCCGACAATAATTTCGATTGGTGCACCCATGGTGGTTAATATTGTTGCTTTTCCATTCACACGAAGACAGAGGGTCGTTTCCGCACCAATCCCACAAATGTGTTTGTATTTCGCTTGGTAATTTCATATCGCAACTGTTGCTCTGCTTTAATAATGTTTTCGGTAGCGTTGAGGATCCATCATATTTCTTCTGTTAATAATAATATCGCACAGGACAATTGTATCACTGGCAGACCACGTACGGTTTCATCAAGCGCAAGTGCAAGATGTACACACGTGTAGCCATTTACCATATTTTACTGGCACGACTCTCAGACAATTATATAAAATACCTTCCTGGGGAATATCTGAACTTCCGGCGATTGTTGGTTGGGAGGTGGGCTAGAACTCTTTTCTTTTATAAACACAGCGACTATGTCTGTATCTTTTGTATCTAAAGATCATCATTAACCCAATAACTGTAACTAGAACAAGTTCCTTCTTGTTGAAGACAAGTATAGCTCTTTTGTGTCTCACTTGAGTCAATGTTGGTGAATGGATACATCGTGAATAAAACTTCTCTGTTATAGAAACAATCCCTGAGTGACTTGACGTCTGGTGGTGTTATCAACAGTCGAGCGTTTGCCTGTTAGATAATTCTATATTGGCCTCGATCTGGTAGTGGTACATCCGGGCGATTCCAACTGCCACTTTCTACTTGACTTTTAACAAAATTATATGCCAGTTAATACTAGGGATTTGTAACAACTACTTGACATAGATATTCATCCACAAGAGGAACAAGATTAGTATCGATGTTATCATCTACTGCCAGTTAATCCAACACCGCGTCGGTAAATTCCGTAACTTCATTACCGCTGTTAGAATCCATTACTATATTCAATGATAAAGTTTCAAAACAAACGACAAAGAAGGTTAAGTATGCGTCCTGATAAATATTGAGTACTTCAAACTGAATTTCATCCCCGGCAACTAAAGATGATGATATTGGAATTGGGTAATTAATTTTAACATTGCTCCTATGCCTGTTAATTCGTAATATTGGCGACACATAATCAAAACCAACATACCGTCTATCATTTATTAATATAGTCGTTCAGCCCCAAATTGAAAAATAAAACACAACGAAAAGACTGACTCCTCATTGGATGTTAAGTTAAGAATGAATAATTTTAAAGAAACAACATTGTTATAAAAAGCTAAGACTCTATAATAGAGCCAGGATGTTGTCAGTTTCCATCTAAAACATTTAATTTAGTCAACGAGATCAGAAGTTTCCTAAGGAAAAAAAAAACCCTAATGTTCTACACTCAAACATAAATAAACATCTTTACCTCCATAAATAATTATCTGAATATTTAATATATTATCATAGAGAAGTATTACGCACTAGGTAGCTTCACTAGAGACGTAGACCACTAACTTTATTTTGGACAAAGTTAAATCACAAAATACATATATACATAACATAATCATAGAGACAACCTCCAAAACATTAGAAATTAAATGTACATAACAATATACAAAAAAATGTATCCATCCATCCGTTCATCCGACTTGCATACATATATACATACATACATGCTTCGATACATGCATGGATAGATATATACTTGCATGCATACATACATACATACATACATACACACACACACACATACATACATACATACATACATACATACATACATACATACATACATACATACATACACATGAACTTTACTTCACGAACAGTCGAACATTGTCATCAAATCTTTATGGTAATTTTCTCTATCCGTTTTTTTTTTTGTATATGCGCAACATTTATGGCAAATTATAAGTATTGTACAGTAGAGATTTACCGTCATTCAAATAACACTGAATTCAGGGCAGAACAAGTAGAATTTATCACATGTACTCGAAATTGTTCTTTCTTCGCCTCGTTTAATACATTTGATGTCTTCAATTGCATGTATCTATGAAAATGAAACAATAGAGTTAGAATCAAACTCAAGCATCGCAACATTGAGGTCATAATTGCTGGCCTTTAGAAACTATGTCCTCTTATAAGTAGGTGTTTCTATTCACATATCTTTCTGATTGCAGTTATTTGTTTCTCTACCTAAAGAAGTCTCATCGACAATAACTCAAGAGGAACTTTTCGAATAAAATTTTGAAGGTTGCTAAATAACGATATTATTGATAACCAAGCCGTCCTGAACAGAGCCCAACTTTGTGTTACACCTATCTATTCATTCATTTCATAAACAAGTATATGCCACGAAATAGAAACTTGTGTTCCACCAATTGATTCATGGATTTGATTACCGACTCGATCCGATGACAGTGAAACGTGGATTGTGATTCGAAAATTGATTCATACATAGCATAAACAAGGCGACTACAAGACAGGGAAACTTTGTGTTCCATCGATCGATTCAAGCATCTTCACACGAAGACTACACCACAGAACTGAAATTTGGATTGTGTTCCCCTAGTCAATGTATTCATTTCATAAGCAGAACATGGAAAGAAGACGTACTCGGTCAATAGTTTTGATTATATATGTCCTTATGACAGCTATTGAAGCTAAAGTAACTTGTACTGTTGATGATAATTCGTATCTCTGCAAAAATATAGCCAACAAGAGCGATGTTCCCCAGTCTTTGCCTGCAAATATACGGAAAGTTACGCTGATTGGAACAGATGATTTTAAAGGATATTTCCCGAGTGCACTTTTCAACAATCAAATGTACCAGAGCTTTCTATTCTTAAATTCCTTGATGTCAACTTTGTTCCATGTGAATTTCTTGACGGACTAGAACATTTACAATTTTTGTCCATATCTTCATGTCCTAACCTCAGATATATTCATCCTGATGTATTTCATAAGATCCCTGATCTTCAAGCACTGTATTTTAATGAAAATCCCTATCTTGAAATATCTAGTGTAGAAGCGGCCTTGACTGGCAAACTGAACAAACTGAAATATCTATCTCTGACAGCAATCCAAGCTAGAAATGATCCCACAGTCCTTGGAGTCAATTTTTCAAAGGCTCTTCAAGGGAAGAAGCTTAAATATTTTGACATAAGTCGAGCCAACATACTTTCTATAGTACCTGGTTTAATTGCCGACATATTTCCAAACGTAAGATACCTAAACATATCTTATTCTTCGCTTGTTATCCTAGGATGGCCCCTCACAATATCTGATCCGGTGTCTAGTTTGGAACTGTTAGATGTTAGTGGATGTCGTACTTTGGTAGAAGAAGTTTTCTATAATAAAAATAACACAGAAAAATGTCAGTTCCCTCCAAAATTAAAATATCTGTACTTAAAGAATATCGCAGATGTAAGTGATGGATTGACATTAGAATCAACACATAATTTTCAACAGTGTGAGAACAAAAAATTGATTTTGTTAGATTTCAGCAATAATGACATAACAATCTTAAATATCACGATCTCCGGAGAATTATATTTCCATGCAATTCAGATACTGGACTTAAATAGTAACAATATGGAATACATATCGCCATCTTTATTAGGTATATTTCCTTCTTTAACGATTATTGACTTCTCCAAAAACCAGCTGTATAAGATGCAGAATATGGACGTTTTTGTCAATATATTCCCTCGAAACAAGGATCTTGAGATACTATTTTTACGTAGCAACTCACTTAGTGTAATACCAGCAAAGATATTTTCATCAAATTTCAAGCTACACGTCCTTGATTTGAGCGACAATGAACTCACACACTTTAATGGCGAGTGGCACAACATACAGGATTCAAAGTTGATTGACTTAAGAAAGAACCGCCTGAAATATTTGCCCGTATCCTTCGTAGAACAACTAGAGAACATATTTCGCCTTCAGGCCACCAGAAACAATCAGAATGCCACCATGACGAACACGTTGCTCAGTCAGTTTCTTGATAAGCACATGTTTGCAGAGACGTACAAATATGGATACAATGCAGACAGAAAGGAACAACTCCCAAAAAAAATCGGGAATTGTTCCACCATATTTGACCATCAAACTTTCTGAGAACCCTCTCTTGTGTGATTGTGATGCACTGGATTTTTTTACAATGGATTTTGACTACAAATATCAGCATTGTTAACAGGATATCATTGCTATGCAATGGTGGCAATCATGAAATTTTATTGAATTACACAAGTTTTGAAACTGTCAGACATAATTGCAGGCTCCCCGTCATTATCGGTACTGCAACTGCATTATTTGTGGTAATTATTTTATGTTTATCCACAGTTGCCAGTATACGTCGTCATAGGCACAAAATGGCACGCAGACATCAAGACAGAACAATTGTGAAAGGCACCCAAAACTTCAAATTTTTAGTATTTCTAGTATACTGTAGCACAGACAATGATATGGTGGAGGAAAACATCCGGCCATCGTTAAATACACATCTAAAGGAAAAGCTTCACACCGACAAGGATCTTGTGTGCACTGGAGCTGATTCATTTGTTCTTGGCATGCGTATCATAGATGAGATACACCGATGTAATGATGAAAGTCTAGTTGTAGTCCCTGTAATCACACCATCATTTCTCCAGTCTCAATATAGCCAGGAAGAATGTGCTGTTGCCATTGCCAAGTACAAAAAGTTGTGCTTCTCATTAAACAACACACAGACACATCTATGGCAATTACGACCATCAAACATCTAATCGGGCGATACACCAGATCAACCTGGTCTATTAATGAAGTCCATTTCGTTATTTGTCCCTCTTGGAATACAATTTGTCAGGGAGTAATTAACATAGCTGCTGCTACTCTTCGTAATAATAGGAAACAAACCGTTCAAGAGTCCAATGACTCACTTCCATTACTAAAAAAAACAGTATGATGCAGTTAATTATTACATAATTTAAGTTTTAATGGTAGTCAATAATCCTTGTATCATAAAAGGATGGACTTTAGTACGCAACAGGGACACACACACACACACACACACACACACACACACACACACACACACACACAAAACCAACAGTCGATTGAATCCATCAATGAAAGACTAACTGAAGTTCCAACTGTAGCACTGACATGTTTGCAATTCTTTATGTGAACCCAAGAAAATTAAGTTTATGTTAATGAGAAAAAAAATGTGTGGTTCTCATAGAGGTCAGACTGTCGAATCTAAACATCTGCAGACAATGAAAACGTTCACATAGACGTCTACCACATAAACATGGTCAGGCAAGGAATGCGAAATTATTATTCACAACTTCTGGAATGACATTTTTAGGTAATAATTAACATTAATACATCAGTGATGTATTATTTACCCTAATACCGCCAAGTTATAATTTTTATTTATTTAACACTTGTAATATCCACAGGAAGTTACAAAGGACGTCAAAGGAAAGATTCAACGAGTTATTCGAATGTATTTTAAAGTCATTTCAAATACGCTATTACGTGATTTTTATAAAATCAAATCAGTATCGTATGACGCCAATAAAAGCTTCCGTTTGCACTCGAAACTCGTGGAATACTTTGAATCGTCACCTAGCTAAAATGAGCAATCATTCAACTCATCCTTTAAACAATAATAGTACTAGAGGTGTTATAAGTTTCACTGTTTATTCAATGACAACCTGTATTTATTCCAGTCCAAACGCCTTTATTCCAGTCCAAATGCTTTATTCCAGTCCAAATGCCTTTCTTCCAGTCCAAATGCCTTTATTCCAGTCCACATGCTTAATCGCTGATGGTTTGCCTTGTTCTCATAATATTATTGATCAGGTATTGCATTATTAGGTATCTTTATAATTTGTGCTTAACGTTTGTTTCATGATAGTACATATTACTTCTTGAAAATGTTCATTGGTAAATAACATGTTTACATAGCTAACGTTTGTCCATAATTGTCAGTTCTAAATAAGATCCTGATACAGATATTTCAGTTCAGAATATTCTAGAAACAATTTGATAGAATGTTACTATTAGAAATAACTCGCATCTATTTAATTCCAGAACATTCTGTTGTGTCTTAGTCCACCTAAAATATGTGTAAATAAAAGTTTTCAGAACAAGTGTCCATTAATGTTTCACTCCTGTCTTATGACAAATCGCTTAATTTTTTGTCTTTCTTTAGAGGTATAAATCGAGAGGAATTAATTAAATCGGTCATTGGAATTCCCAAGGAGCAATGAAAGAAAATATAAACACACTAATTGGAGTTATTAAAGAGATAATGAATGGAATTAATTAAATCACGTGTTTACATAGCTAACATTTGTCCATAATTGCAAGTTCTAAATAAGATGTTGATATAGATTTTTCTGTTCAGAATAATCTAGAAACAATTTGATAGAATTTTACTATTAGAAATGACTCGCATCTGTGTAATTCCAGAACATTCTATTGTGTCTTAGTCCACCTAAAATACGTGTAAATAGAGGCTTTCAGAACAAGTGTCCATTAATGTTTCATTCCTGTCTAATGAAAAGCCTCTGGATCTTTTACCCTTGTGTACAGATATACATCGAGAAGAATTAATTATGTCGGTCATTGGAATTACTAAGGAGTAATGAAAGAAATTATAAAAATCATTCATTGGAGTTACTAAAGAGATAATGAAAGGAATTCATTAAATCATTCTTTGGAATTACTAAAGAGCTAATGATAGGAATTTTCCAAATCATTCATTGGAATTATTAAAGAGATAATACAAGGAATTATTGAAATAATTGATTGAACTTAATGATGTGCTCATTGACTTCTGAACTAACACTTTAATTTTTAATTGTTGCGATTTCATTCAATGGCATCCTGGACAGCTCCACTGGTACATTTTTGCTACATCAGGACATTCTTGAATACTGCAATTCATTGAGAGCGTTCAATACTTTGTTACATGTGATGGAAGATTAAATATTATTAGGAAATTTTTAATTCACTACATTGTACATGTTTCTTAAATTTTCGCTTTGTAACTTAGAAAAATAAATAATGATTTATTCCTACTTAAAGTCTTGGTTTCTTTCTGTTACGGATTCATTATGCAGTCGTGACTATATATGTTACCTTTTGTTAGGTCTAGAGATGTAATAACATAAAAACGGATTCATTATGCAGTCGTGACTATATGTGTTATGTCAATCGATTACCTTCTTTCTGTTACCTTTTGTAAGGTCTAGAGATGTAATAACATAAAAACGGATGCATTATGCAGTCGTGACTATATCTGTTATGTCAATCGATTGCCTTCTTTCTGTGACCTTTTGTAAGGTCTAGAGATGTAATAACATAAAAACGGATTCATTATCCGGTCATGACTATATCTGTTATGTCAATGGATTACCTTCTTTCTGTTACCTTTTGTAAGGTCTAGGGATGTAATAACATAAAAATGGATTCATTATGCAATCGTGACTATATCTGTTACCTTTTGTAAGGTCTAGAGATGTAATAACATAAAAACGGATTCATTATGTAGTCGTGACTATATCTGTTACCTTTTGTAAGGTCTAGAGATGTAATAACATAAAAATGGATTCATTATGCAATCGTGACTATATCTGTTACCTTTTGTAAGGTCTAGAGATGTAATAACATAAAAACGGATTCATTATGCAGTCCTGACTATATCTGTTACCTTTTGTAAGGTCTAGAGATGTAATAACATAAAAACGGATTCATTATGCAGTCGTGACTATATATGTTACCTTTAGTAAGGTCTAGAGATGTAATAACATGAATACGGATTCATTATGCAGTAGTGACTATATCTGTTACCTTTTGTACGGTTTAGAGATGTAATAACATAAAAACGGATTCTTTATGCAGTCGTGACTATATCTGTTATCTGTTACCTTTTGTAAGGTCTAGAGATGTAATAACATAAAAACGGATTCATTATGCAGTCGTGACTATATCTGTTTCCTTTAGTAAGGTCTAGAGATGCAATAACATAAAAACAGATTCATTATGCAGTCGTGACTATGTCTCTTATGTCAATCGATTACCTTCTTTCTGTTACCTTTTGTAAGATCTAGAGAGTAATAACATAAAAGCGGATTCATTATGCAGTCATGACTATATCTGATATGTTAATTGATTACCTTCTCTCTGTTACCTTTTGTAAGGTCTAGATGTAATAACATAAAAACGGATTCATTATGCAGTCATAACTATATCTGTTATGTCAATCGATTTCCTACACCTGTTCACATCTCAGGTACAGATTTAACATGACAATGATCATTTTACATTTATAGAATATCCGCATATAAATTTAGTCACAGTACCAGAGAAGCTCAGTGTTAGATACATTAATACTTTTATCGTATTTAGCTATCCTGATTCTCTGTGGGAACGGTTTGTTTGCTAGAGAGAGAGAGAGAGAGAGAGAGAGAGAGAGAGAGAGAGAGACATACAGACAGACAGAGAGAGGGAGAAGGGGGGGGAATCTATCAAGACTCCTTCTTTTACTAAGAAAGTTTAACAAAAAAATCAGTAATTAAAAACAAAGGTGCAACAGTTTGTACGTACCCCAAGCTCAACATGATGTTGCAGTATATGTTTAGGTGGGTTTGCTAAACAAATTAGCAACATTCTTTTTCACCAAGATCTTGATAACTTACGAAATTTGTAGGAAACGTTCATAGATATCGTTCTAACTCAATCAGCTTTATAGGACATTGCAAGCTTGCATATATCTACCATGAGCCGAAAGGACCAGAAGGACAAAAGATGGGTAACCAAAAGGACAAATACTGATACCCAAATGAACATAGATACTTAGCCAGAAGGAGAAAGACAGGTAATAAAAGGACAAAGTTGGATTAAAAGAAGGGAAAAGAAGGACAATCATAAATACAACGATGGATAACAAGAAGGAGAACCCTACAACTTGTCTTCATTCTTTCAATGAAAAAAAAAAAATTACAATGAATGTGAACCCTTATTAACTCGTGCTTTACCAGCAGACGTATGTTCTATGAAGGTGTTATGAAGTGTCTTTTCACACAATCTCATAAGCAACATGGAAAAGGCATATTATTTGTTATCTCGAAAAGCAGTGTGATCATCGTTTGAGAGAAAAATTCCAAATAACATTCTTCCTCCTCATTTTTATATCTCACAGCTATGAAAAGCATGTTGATTTTTACCAGGTGTAGTTAAAAAATTTGCAAACTCTCGATTCTGATCTGAGATAAACGCATATCAATTGACTTGGAAGACTGAAAATAATTCCTGAAAATCTATGTCGGCTCTTCTATGCATACTAATGTAGTATCCCTCTTGTACTTTACACAGAATGGCAGACGTTATTAAATCAACACCTTGTACTTAGTGTCATTTAGCAATAATCAAACTGTTTGCAGTGAATATCATACAGTATTAACCTTACCTCCATGAAGTTAGTGTCATACAGTATTGATATAGCTGCTGGCAGTTAGTGCCATGTAGTATTCATCTACCTGATAGTAATTAGTAGCTTATGATATTCATCACACTGTAATGATTGCATAGAATGCAATGGTAATTGGTATTGTGAGTGTCATACAGAATTAATCTAACAGCTTGTAGTTAGCGGCATACAGTATAAATGTAACGGTTTGTAATGAGTGGCGTACAACATTAATCAGCTAGTTTGCAATCAGTGGCGTCCTATAATAATTTAACTGCCTGTGGTGAGTGTCATAGAGTTTTAATCAAACTGATTATTGTTAGTGACAAATATTATCAATCTAACTATTTATTGTGCTAGCTGTACAGTATTAATCTTGCTGCTAATAATGCTAGTTATACAGAATTAATCTGGAAGCTTACAGTCAGTGGGGTACAGTATTAAAGTCAGTTCGTCATGAAGAATTAGTCTAACAGCATATACTGAGTGGGTAAATAACTAATCTAGATCTATGTAGTTAGTTGCATTCAGTTTTAATCTAGCGGCCGTACGTTAGGGTGATACTGCATTCATCTGTTTGTGGCGAGTCTCATACAGAAATAATCTCAGTGCTTTTAATAACTCTTACACTGTATTAATTTTAAAGCATTAATCGAACTTAGTCGAGTGCCGTATAGTATTAATCTAAGTCTAGCTAAGAGGCGTGCACAATTAAGGCAACTGTTTCTTTTGAGTGTCAACGGATACATTTGGAGCGAATAAATTTAAATCTATTAAACAGTGAGAATTTAAAACTAGAAATAATTGTTGCAAAAGGGTCATCTAATTCCCAAACCATACAGAAGAAATGATACAAATAACGCAACTATATTACGAGAACCTGTCTCTTACAACGTAAAGAGGATAATAAAGGTGTATTTTACAAGCAAGAACTTATTATTCGCGATCAGCAAGAATACTTCAATAAAGATGAATTAAAACAATCGTACAAAACTATTAAAAAGGATTGTGTCGAAGACATATCCCTCATGATGACAAAGATGAAGATAGAAGCATTATCGAGCATAAAATGTTTGAGACTTTGAAATATACGAAGTCTGTTAAATCTAGAAAATGTGGAATCCACATGACATTCGAAAATAAAGTTGCATTGGTCACAAGACGGGAATGAAGAAAGAAAGTACATTCACAAAACATAGTTCAACAACAAATGTTACCCATGATTATCGTGATAAGGATATTACGAAATAGATAATACACTTGCAAATTCCTACATGATATCAAATAGGAAATTACGAAAATAATTTCAGCCCTATTAACAGAGGATTACTGAACATTGAATGTTTCAACTTTAAATCAGAGTTTAAAGTTAGACGTTTTATTCGTTTTCATGAGAACGATCACTGCGACCACTTCATGCTTTCTTGCAAGCTAATAAAGCCATTGAGCGGAATGTTGGTATGAAGAGAGATGACATTCTGCCTACTTTTTGTTTACAGTGCGATTAGCTTTTCAATCTATTCTGACATATAACTACTATAGGAGGGGAATTGTAAACTAAAGGGTGTAAATAGTCGAAAACAAGTTCAATTTTCTCTCTTTTATTATTGTGTCCATATCGTTGTCGTTTTTATCGATTTCGAGAAAAGCGTATGAAGCCTCGTTGAGGTAAAGGATACAAAATGATATCTTTAAAAGCCAGCAAAACCATATAATCCATTTTTTTAAAGTATCAGCTATCGAGCAAGGATGGGCAACATTCCCAAAACTACCATAAACAGATGGGTTTAACTCAAAGTAGCATATCTGTGACACTATTCTTCATCAAAATTAATGGCAAGGCTAAGTGCCCTAATTAGGGATAATTTATATCCTGAGAACACTTTGATCTGCTATAGAGAAAAAAATATGCACACTATTGAATATCCACTATACACAGGCTTTAACAGAGTTCAGAAAGGGGCAGCATAACTCGGGTTTAAACTTTCAAAATCTCATTCTGTTTGTATACATGTCTGCCGATTACATTGTATTCGTAATAATCCGTATCCACATCTTGATGGATGTTTTATTTCTCTTGTGGAGGAAAACAAATATTAAGATTTTTCTTCCTTATATTGAATACTTCGGATACAAGTCTACAACGTCCCCTGTATTAATACGACTTGGGACAATAACAGATTGGGGAGCAGATAGAAACGTGTTGCTCCGATAACAGAGGTCATTAATAATATCGAAACTTTGCCATGGTTTGAGTGTGAACATATCGACTTGTACGTTTTACACCCTGAGATGTGTGATCTGATATACAGTCAGTGAGGAAAACGACATATGGGTGCATTTATAATGTTCCCTTCAGGATATGTATATGTTGAGACAAATCAACCATCACTGTATCTCAGACAAACAAGTTTCATTATGGCACCAAATTATCTTCCAGTCATCCGAACCAGCATATGCTGGTGCCTTTAGGCTCAAACACCAAAACCGCTGTGAGCTCAGGAACCGAACGTCATTCCACCTTTGTCACTCAAATCCGTCCTCACTTAAAACATCTCAAATCAATCCTGGAAAAATTATCCTTGTGTGTAGACGTGTCATATGGGGAAAACAAATTCGGTGTTCCTAGTACAACACTACATGGCATCTTTTGGAACCATTTACGGTACAAAACCTCATAAAACTGCAAACATTACAGCCATATTCACATCTATGAACTACGTTCTAACCTCTGAAAAACCAAATTTTGATATTTTGGGGAATCCTTTTCCACATTCAAGACACTGCAAAATCCTAAATCTGACACCCTACTAATATCCCAGATGTTACATAAACATTAAGTTATCATTCAATCAGTGTAATGTATAATGCACTGTGATCTCCTTAGTCACATTGGCATAACATGTAATGGAAAAGCAGGCAGAGCAGCCAATTCTTGCAAGCGGTCACCAATTTCCGAATGGAAGATTCTATATACTGATTTAAATATTATATAACTCAACATGTTCGTCACATTTACCAAATATCTGAAATGACAAATCCACAAAGAAACGTAAGAACATTAAGACCACTACTGGAGAGTGGCATCACTAGTATAGACAAATTCCGAGAGATGAGTTGACATTGTGCCCAGTCGAAATCATATGCATACCTTCGACATAACATGCAATGTAATGGCGGGCAGATCAGCCAATGCTTCCATGCGGTCACCAGTTTTGGAATGGAAGAATGCATGTACTGGCTAAACTATTATATTAATCAGCATGTACGTCATATTTGCCAAATATCTGAAATGATAAATCCACAAAGAAACATAAGAACATTAAACCCCCTATATGAGAGTGGCATCACTATTGTAGACAAATTCGGAGAGATGAGTTGACATTGTGCCAAGTCGGTATCATACGCATACCTTCGACATGAAAGATGAACCTCTACCATGAAAGTAATTGCTTTAATCGGACGTAGTACCATTAAGCGACATTTTATTCAACCATATCTGTCTGACATTGAAAAATAAACTGTCTTTTCAGATATAGCAACTAACCCATAAGCTGTACCTTTAATAATCCACCAAATGAGCTGATTATCCAGTATTTACGAAAAAATAAAATTTTCATGCAGATATTTGAGTCATATGATAGCCACATCTCTAACCTGTCCATGAGAAAGACTGAGGTATTTCAGTCACACGATTGCCAGATCTCTAACTTCTCCATGTGAAAGACTAAGGTATTTTAGATTTCATATTGTAATGAACGCGTGTTCAAGCACTTAGTGTACGAGAATATGAAATCAAGGTAAGGTAAACCCAATCTACAGATATCGCCAATATTTTCTCTAGACAGAGTAATTGTATATCAGATTAACAAAATTGCTACATATCTGTGAAGGCTGTATTTCTTCCATTGAAAATTTTGTACTGTTGAATGACGGAAAACAATATCTGTTCTTGAGCTAAACCTTTCCTACGTTAGTATAAAGAATTATATGGATCAGCTGTCCTTCGAACCATCAAGTCCACTTTCGATCCATAGGACCGTACCTATATTTATATATCCATATACATTCAAGAAAAATAACACAAACGCGAACATACATAGATACATACATACATACATACATACATACATACATACATACATGCTTGCATACAGACAGACAGATAGACATACAGGTAGACATACAGACTGACATACAGGCAGACAGTTTCAAGACAGTATTGTACGATGTGCATGGCTAGACATTTGAGTGCTTATATTTACATACGTGAGAATTATAACTCTTACTTGTACTTCCGAAAATCAAGTTAACATTACACCCGTTCCCGTAAAGGAAATTCTTGATAATCTCTGAACCAACGAGTGATATATCACATTCAAATGCTGATCTAAAACGTTGCATGTTCTAAGAAGTATTTTTTTAAAACTAAATTCATCAATCTAAAAACAGCCTTAATTCGGGTTCCATCCTTGTATTATTTTTTTTGAAAATAAAACTGACTATTTCAATAGAGTTTTATTCCTAGATCAGTTCTTTGTTTTGAGCCCGCACACACATCAAACTAGAAACACACGCACACACAAAGACACAAGCACACACGCACACTCACGCACATGCACACACAAATACACACACATACACACACACATCAACTGTTGTTGGACACTTTATACAATATTATTTAAAGTTGCGTGGTAAAATGCGGTCTTTTTTGCAGGTTCGGGCCCACTGCGCGACACGTTTCAAAAGACATCCTACATTCTAGATACGTCTTCATCATTTATGCTGATATTATGTGCAGCGCAGGAAACCCATAGCGATCATTCAAAGACGTTTAAAATTCCTGAATATAACGACATGGAGTTTAGAATTATTTCCATAATGTCAGATATATGAGATTAAACTATGAGAAAAACACAAGAAATAAAGTGTTCAGCAATACGTGCTGCAATTTCATTGATACGTTCCCTATTTGTCTATCTTCATAACAGGGAAGGTAATTAATCTTTTCCCAACTCACCATTTGGTACTAGAAATGATCATTTATAATGATACAATCATACATATTTCTACCCAAATGTGACCAGTTTATTAGAAAGGAAGAATAGGAATTTCAAGCGAACTTGTGTTTCATTGAGTTAGATTCGCTTCCGATTTATATATTATCTACACGAATGTTTGTGTCAGTCCTCGTACGTTCTACATGTTAGATGTGTTTCAATAAGGTCTACATGTCAGATGTGTTCCTATACGTTCTGCACTTTAGATTTGCTCCAAATCTTTGATATTTTATTCTATGGTCTACATGTTGGATTTGTTCCAATACGGTGTACGTGACAAATTGTTTCCAGTACAGATTTCATATTTGATGTTCTCCAATACAGTCTACATTTAACAGGTGTGTCAATGCAGTTTACTTGCTTGATTGATTCAAGTACGGTCTGCATGTTAGATGTCTTCCAATACGGTCTACATGTTAGATCTGTTCCAATACGGTCTACGTGATAGATTTTTTCTAATACGGGTTTCATATTTGATGTGCTCTAATACGGTATACATTTTAACATATGTGTCAATATAGTTTGCTTCCTAGATTGATTCCCGTACAACCTGCATGTTAGATGTCTTCCAATACAGTCTTCCTATACAGTCTATATGTTAGATGTTTTCCTATATGGTCTACATATTAGATGTGTTCTAAAACAGGCCAAATGCTAGATATGTTTCAATATGGTCTACATGTTTGATGTGTCCCACTACGATCTATATGTTGCATGATTCATTTATTCCAATACCGGCTTCATATCAGATGTGCTGAAACAGAAGAAAAAAAAGAAGTGAAGACAGAAGTTAAACATACATGAAGAGACAAGTGACTCCCTTATAACTACGCAGCTTCTCGTCGGTCACACCCAGCCATCTCCAAGCCGGACGAAAGGAGGAGTAGCATTGGTGAACAGTGAATTGCTTATTGAAGAGAGTCCTCATAAAGAATCTCTTAACTTTCACTACAATCCAGCCCATACTACAGGTTACTAGGGAGTTCAAAAATTATATCTTGCTATCAAACACAAATTAAAAAGTGTACGTTTACTCCAGGTGAGTCAATGGTTACAAGAACAAGCTATGTACATGTTACACAATACCTCTCGACGAAACTTTACCACAGGTCAAAGCTAAGTGGATGGCATCGACAATCTATGGTAAGGCGATTTAGCTGATGTCTCTCATTTAGCCATTACAGTCGCGGTTAAAAATATTTGTTTTGTGTCATCCACGTTTTTTTATAAATTTGCTTGGGTCGTGCCATTGACACCCAAAATGAGCTATGAGTTAGTGCGAGCCTTAAACATAATGTTGGAACAAAGATGTCTTCACCCACTCCAAGGGCAAATAGGCAAAGGTACGAAATTTCTGAAGTTTTCCAAAAAGAATTGAAAGAGACATCCATTTTAACCACCGTTTATTCTGAACCCATAGCCAGCGTCTTCGAATTACAAGTAACATATGCGGAAACATTTTATGCACCAACACATTCTATTTCATCGACATGAAATCGTATCTGTTCAAAGCTTTCAATCAATCGTACCATCGGATTATCGGGTGTGTTTCCAAAGAAGTGACCCTTGACATGGAAGTGACAGTCTTTGTTGAATAGGTGTTTCGTTTTTTCAATGCGAACCAAATCTCCGTTCTTTGGGGACTGAATAGGACATCCTATCCCCTGTCCCAAGGGAAAGGAGATTGGGTTTGACAACGGTTATTTACCTAACTGTTTCGTGTCATTGAACAAGTGCGTGGACGCGGTCATTCCGTCTAAAATTGGAAGAAATCAACGGTGAAGCGTTCATTCGAACTTCTTTTTACTTGCTCTTGTTAGACGCTGTGTACAATCTCGAAAGCATTCTCGATCGAAGAATATTTAGAGTTGGCAAATGCCGATCAAAGAAGTGAAAGTGGAAAAGATATCCACTGAGTTTTGATTGCTTGATTGATGCTTCGTAAGTCATCAATTATGCAAAGACGCAACCATCGTGCCCTTCAACAGATAGAGCGAGCGGAACTGCAATAGGAAGCATCAGGGAAGAGAGGTAAAATGCAGAGTCGAAAGAGAAGTGTTCTCTTGCTTTTTTTTAGTAAAAACAGACCCTTACATTTGGTAAATCCCACAGCCAGACAAGGTCGTCCTCGCCGAAACCAAAAAGCAATCAGGACACATTGCCAAATTAAACAGCCCCTTTCAGGGCTCCCAAGATCACAACAAAGGAGAATCATCCATTTCCAAAAAAAATTTTTGATGTGTGTGTGTGTGTGTGTGTGTGTGTGTGTGTGTGTGTGTGTGTGTGTGTGTGTGATTGTTTAGGAAAACAAAAAGACACCCTCCTTTCTTCCAGGAGTGTGTATGTAAGGCTATAGTTATGTGTATATAAACACTTCTTATCCTTACTTGTGTGTTAGTGTCTGCTTTGTTGTAAGTTTGTTCTATGTACGTGGTTATACTTTTGGAAAGAACATTAAATATGTCGGTGAATGTATTATAGAATGTTTGTTAGTAAAATATAAAGAGAGTTTCTCTTAGGTGCACGCGATATTTATCTTCGATGTTTTGGTCTTGAATGTGGTGTGTAGTTTGTGTGAGGGGCTGTTGTACTTCTCGTTTGCGCTTGAGGCTTATAAAGCAGCGCGTTGGTCAATGGGGTTCACATTGTTGATTCATCAAGACCCCACCCCAAAGAAACTCCAAGTGCACCTGGAACATATTCGTCGCCTCCTGAACGGACTGGCCATAGAGGCAATTCAGGAATTATTAGCTCTAGAAACCAAGAACAAACGAAGAGGAAACGAAAACGGTGGTACTGACCTTCAGATACGCGGCAAACAAATGAGGTGAACCCTGTGACGAAAACACCACTGCCACAGCATCAACCATCACTTAAAAGGGTACTAGACACTCAAATAGAGGAGAATCCACGGGCAGAGCGTCGAATACCTAGGGACACAACATTCAGAGTCCCTCCAACGAAAAATTGGGGTTCTGAAGCCACTCAAAACCTCTTTTCACCCCACATCTCCATCACTTTACGGGATGGTGATCGATGGAGTAGATAGTGTGGGAGAGGAGGTCATGAACCAGGTACACAAGAGCAAAACAAAACACCTTTCCTTTTCAGAACCAACCAAATGTCTAGAAAAAGGTTTTCTTATCATTATCCCAAAACTAATGTATGTATGTGTTTGTTTTGTATGTCGTCTGTGTGATTCACTTGAGGATTTAGTGGCGTTACTCTAAACACTTTCTACCCATGCTTGTATTATATATTTTGTAGATTTGACCCTTGTATGCGTTTCTTTCTCAAAGAGAATATAAAATTTCTTTACCTTCTCGAATGTATGTTTGAAGGGTGTATTGGTTTAACTTGGCTCAAAAATGCCATCCCTTTCCCAGTTGTGTGTTGGTATGGAATATAGTGTGTATGCTTGTCAAAAATGTTGAAAGAGAGTTTCATTTGGGTCCGCGCGATACAATCTCTTTTGGATGCTTTAGTATTTTGTGTGGTCTCTTGCGTCAGGAGTATTTTCCTTCCATTTCGTACTTCAGGCATATAAAGCGATGCATTTGTCAGACGTAGCATTCGTTGCCAATCGGACAAGAGGAAACTATGGAGGATAAGGTGACAGAAATGTTGCAGGTGGGTTTAGATCGATATCATGGTGTACATAACGCAGCTACTGGAGAAAGTAGACGCACAGTGCTATAGTTTAAGTCGAGTTAGAAGGGACGTGTCTGCCCACAAAGCAAACAAGCTGATAAAATATATCATAACCGAGTAAACGGGTAGGATCTTGGTAACATGGGATAAGGAAAGAAAAGAAGCGGAGAACAAGAAGATACAGGAAGACTACGAAAAAATGGATAGCAAAAAGCTGAAGGTCAATGGTAAATTAACAATGATAGGTCATCCTGACAGTAAAGCAGAATAAGAAGAAACTAAAATGAAGATGAAGTTCATAAACCCACTGAAGAGATGGTGGAAAATAAGGAGCAGAATGTGAAACAAAACGCAACGGCCCCTTTCAGAGCCACTCAATTGCCAGAAAAGATCATATATCACTTTTGCCAATAGCACTGTGTTTGTGTGTATTTGTTTATTTGATTGTTTATGTTTGTTTGTCCTTATCAACTCTATAAACTAAACGATCCGGTCACAAATATATTACAGTGAATATGGAATTTCTGCATGCAGTGATCAGCCTTTCGCATGACAATCACTACATGTGATATGTTTACTAGTGAAACTAATACAATTTAGTGTTAACATGGATCATCAACTCTAAACAGTACCAAACTATGCGACATCACAAGCATTGGATACTGTGTCTTAATAACTGATTTTGTCTGTAAAATGTTCATTGTATTCAGAAGGACATTTACCCCTTAACTTAGAATATGCAAACAAAAATATACCTTTTAATATTAGTGGCTGTAAGATCTGAGTTCGAATGCATTCCATTTACGCGCAACAAACGAACGTTACATCAGCTGCTTCAGCTCGAATGAAATTACGCCTTCTTTCTTTCAAAACTATTTGCATTACAATAAAACCTGTGACAAACAGATTCTCAAATGGACAATGATTTAATATTAAATTCGTAAAATTCGTTGAAAAATGTCCCTCATTTGCAAGCCTTGGCGAAAAAAAGCTGGACATTATTCAACTCATTTTATTAATTCAATATTAAATCATTACCCGTTTGAGATTCACTACATATCAGTTCTTTCGGTAACTTAATTGTTCTTGAGTTGGGTGTAAACGGTTTAATTATCCAGAGAAATACGTTGTTGCAACATACTAAAACCACATTTCACACCTCGTACCTCTGGTAGCATGTTTAAACTTCTCGATTTCCGAAACATTATAAATCTATTTATAACCGCCGATATAGATGATTGCGCTTTCAGGGAAATTTTATATTCGCGTTTCAAATTTGTTAACGACATACAATCATTTTTCATGCTTACAGTGAGTAAATTACAATGAATGTGAACTCTTCTTCACGCTCGATAAACCAGCTGACGTATATTCTACCAAGGTGATATCATATATCATTTGTCTCTATTTCGTCTAGAGCACTTAATATGAACTTTATGAATCAAGATGAATAATGTAATATGTTTCTAGATACTTACATTGAGTGTCTTACATTAATAATCTTTCTGTTAGTATCATATAGCATCATATAGTATCAGCTTGTAGTTAGTATCATATAGCATTAATCAAACTGCTTGTAGTGTCATACAGCATTAATCTGCTTGTACTTAGCGATATGTATTTATTTATCTTGCTGCCTGTAATGAGTGTCATGCAGTATTAATACGGCTGCTTTTTGCTAGCGTCGTTCAGTATTAGTCAAACTACCTGCAGGGAGTGGCGTTCAAAATGAAGTAGTTTGTGTCGTAAAATGTTGATAATGAGGATTCGCACCAACACACAGTTATTCGCCTTTGTCAGCCTTGCAGGCTATACTAACCCATATGTACAAGCTGAAGTCCTTGGTCATTATGGCCATTTTAGCAATGGACTCCCACAGTATCAACGCCATTATCGTGCAGGCTCATTAAGATATTTGCCATGTTTATTTCCCCTCAGCTATATAATTATGTGGTCTTTGCAGAGGTGTTTGCAAGGTTATTATTGGGGTTGAACATACAGTCACATTAACCAGTAGAATCAACTCCGAAGATGCAATTCGTCGTGGCACAGACGCCACGTATAGGAATATTGAATTGTCAATCATCATTGAAGGTGCATGTGCATAGATTCCATAAACGATAACACCGGTGAGGCTGAATTCAGCGAAGGTTTTACTCTATTGACTATAGACTCAGTTGTGTTATCGACACTGGTTTGCAAATTTGCCAATACGACTTTCGGACACTATCCTATTTATTACTTTCCATTAGAGTTTTTCAGACAATCCGTCGTTGATATGTAATTTCATGAACGGTAGGTGCAGCTGCATCTGAAGCGGTTGGTTATCGATGCTATGTTGTGATAATTTATTTCACGACTGTTGGTAGGAGGTGCTGGTGGTCGATAGAAGGTTCTTGATGGCCCTCTGAAACATTCGTAACTAAACCGTTTGACTAATAATGCTTAATCACGAGGTGAAGGTCGGCCTTAGTGAACATCAGCTGGGGTATATAAATTGCAATTAAAAGCATCTGTGGGTTAACACTTAAGCTTCCTCCGGCTAAGTTAACTGGAAATGTTCCTGTGGGGTTGGCCCAATCAAAACTCACTCAGCCTGCGGCGAAACACAAAAACAAATCAGTAGTGTTAAAATTTTCGAAATAAAAGGAGATGCAATTACAGAAGACTGGTGGAATATTTTCATTTCTTGAAGCGATTCTAGTGTTGTTAGCAGCAGCGGGTCCAGCGGTTGCAAAATCTGCGGGTTAGGGGCATTCGGAACTGAATTGACACAAATGGTTATTGGTGGACCAGGAATGTCTAGGTTAATACAAATGAGGAAAAGGCTCAAATTACCAGGAACAAGTCACTGAATGCCACCAGGAAGTTGCCTTCCATTTCCCGGCACAACACACATTGCCATTACACACTCTTAATGTACTCGATATTACAATTATTATTATTATTATTATTATTATTATTATTATTATTATTATTATTGTTATTATTATTATTATTATTATTATCATGTACAGTGTGTGCTCAGCCATTTAAGAATGTCATCATCATCAAGGTGTAGAGTCTGCAGGGGAACTTTGTCTATTCGCGATTACAAAATCTGTCGAGCATTCTCGTGATATCTTGATGCGACATGAGCTTGCATTGATGGTACCACACACAAGTGAAAACGATAGATTCAACCTGATTTTCACAACAGGATCTAACACTCATTGGGACGGTTGCAAGGAGACACTTCAACGTCGTTAATATTTTGACTGCATTGGACTTGCAGCAGCAACTGAAGTTGTCAATTAATTAACGAAGGGCGCCAGCACTCATAGTAGTAGACCTAAACGACACTATTATATTCAAGTATACCGCTGTAAACTACATTGGATGGACCGATATGAGGTCATCTTGTTATTGAAGCGTTGCATGCAAAGCTCCCTCACCACTAGCACAGCAAGCACTTATTAGTTTCACATAAATACGTTCAATATTATACAAAATTTGTATTAATATTTACGGACTTTATTTAGCCCGACGTGATACTGTCGTGGATCTAAGCAGGGTTGCCACCAAAGAGGATTTGACGGAGTTTACTAGTGGTGTTGTTGGTGTAAACCCAGGTGAGCTTGTTAATTTCCAAGTACATTCCAAACGTCTAATATTGACATTCAAGATATTATTGTCAGGTTGAAAGGTGCTGTCGCAAGGAAACTGATTGAAATCATGATAAATATTGGTTTGAGACATCTTCGCTGTCCTGCTTACAGCAAATCATGTGTTGATGACACCTCTGCACCAACAAAACAATACACGAAAACAATACATGGATGGTTAGATCACAAATATGCCACAACCACCAGGCGTAATAAGTTCATTTACAGGATACGATAAACTTCTCACAAGCAAAGAAGAAGAAATAACTGAATTTAAAATTGCAACTGGAAGAATTGTATTTTAATCGTGCAAATAGTTTTGATCAACCTCAATCTAACATCTTAACGAGTCTGGATCGTATGCATTTATTACATCCAGTTATTAGAGTGGATGGACTCAATTAATAGACCGCTCCGGTGGCCTAGTGGTTATAGCGTCCGCCTCGGATGCGGGAGGTCGTGGGTTCGATCCCCGGCCGAGTCATGCCAAAGATTTACAAAAATGGTACTAACAGCTGCCTCTCTTGGCTCTCAGCATTAAGAGGTTAGTGTTAGGACTGGTCGGCCTGGTGACAGGATATTGTGACTGGGTGGGACATCATGCTACCTATCTGCAGCATGATGTTCTAGTGCTAGACATCACTATAAACTGCCACACTGAAGAATTCGTAGCGATATGAATAAAAAAATTGTTAATGCTACGTTAGCAATCCAAATCACATCACAGCACTCAATTAATACCATGGATAAATAATAAGCATGGACAGCGAGTAATAATATGTAACGAACTTCCAAAATGTTTTGCACATACCACAGCAATATCGTTGATAGCCCAAGATTAAATTCAGTTCTAAGCATTTCACATCCATCCGGCTGGCTACGTAACCGGTTTCGGTGTTTGTGTTTGACATTAGGTTTATCATTATGTGCAAAATTGATAATGACCGTGGTAATCAGGTTGTGGAATTCACAGACTGGCAGTTAGACCAATTGGCAGCAGATGCTAACATTGATCATGATTTTGTCCCATTTTCTGGCGAATAGCTGCGCCATAGTGGTGTAACCAGACCATTTCATACCATGAGGTATATTCTTGTTAAACACCAAGTAGAAAATTACCATTGGGTTTACCCTGACACATAAATGGCAAGTTAAGGTCAGCTTGGAATTGTCGTAAATGCATACCCCGAAATTGTGCCTGATCCACAGGGTGTGAAATCGCTCCGGGATTGTTTTTCAAGGACGAAGTGATATTCGCCGATGAATTTACTGCTGTTAGGTTGACAGAAGATTATTTTACGCCAGCATTGACTCAAGTGATTAAAAAAGTTTCTCGATTGCTGTTAGGCAAGGAATCACTTCTCCGAGTAATAGTGAATGAGCGACGACGAGAACGATCGTTTAATACACCAGGAACAGGTGTAACCAGTACGTTTTTAACTCAAAGGGTGCTAGACCCGTAGAACGTTAAAGCTTTGAAGACTTCAATATTATTCGGCACTTTTTTAAAATGGTAGTACAGTGGTACCAGTTGAAAACATTAATTGGTTGGAAGTGCGTGTGCATATAATACTTGGGCCTGATGAGTAAGGATAGGGTCTGCCAGTCGTGCAATTGAAACACGCGATTGTATTACTAAAATAAAAGCTACGATTTCACCTCAGTGTTTCTGACATGAAAAAAACAGTTTCAAGATGAAATCGCCAAGAGAACCGCGCTACTCGTAAAATGCAAATGCGGGTTTGGTTATAGATGACATTTGTGGGTTTGCTGTTGTGACAACTGCTGCTCTTGGTGTGACAGTACATGCGGCAACAACAACCATCAAAGGTGCATCAATCAAAATTATCCTAATTATTTTTGTGGCTATATAGGTAGAAACTGGTGTCTCTTGTTCTGATAGAAACTTAATGTCCATAGGACCACATTGACAATTATGTATCTATTCTGAAATGCATGCAGCGGCACAAAGTGTCCTTGATACGATTATTTAAACTGTAATCAGTGGCTATCAAGGATAAAATAACTACAGAGGCCAAAATATAGACAGTTTTGACGGAAATGGGAAATCACGAACAACTCAGAGCACAAGTAATAGACAAACAATAAAAGTCGAGTAAAAAAATCAACTTGTCATAAGCGATTTTGCCTGTCACTCCTCTGCATCACTGCCTAACTCTAGCTGCTTGTTTGGCCACTTCAGTTTAAATACTAATAATGCTAATAGTGAATGGTGTGCACAAAGTACATGGTTTTCTTGGTAAAAATCGTTGGGGATAGAGGCTGTAACATACAGATATCAGACAATATTCAAAGCCTCCACAATCATACTACTTCTTACCTAAAAGGCAACTTTATCATTTGGGATTTCATTTGACTTGTTTATGATATATCCAGCATTTGTGTAGCCAAACACCGTTCTTCCTCCATTCATGATCAGAAAAAGTAAATGATGAAGATGAAATAATATGATCCAGGTGAGTTTGCAACTCTGCGTTTTGTTCAATTTAGCCACCTTCGGGTGGCTTCAATTGATGGAATATGAGTATTTGAATGTCGTATCTGATATTATGTTTCGTTTATCGTGGGTTAACAATTTTACTTTTGATAGAGCTGAATTCACAAGATAGAATATTGAATCTAGCTGAAATTTTGCAGACATACAGAGGTAAATTAATTGAATACCAATGTTCTTTAAAATCATGAAATTCTGTCATTCTTCTTGAATTGGATTACGTATTGGATTTCTTTCTCACTTGTTTAAAAAATCCTAAATCAGATAGACATTTAAACTTGAACATAAGTAATCATTATGCAGATATTATGTATCTATATTGTGTCCTTGATCGTTAACTGTGATTCAGTTTTTCCCGACCTGACGTTTGACATAATTTTATGATAATTACTAACTACACTTATAGTTCAAGGCCAAACCTAACATAAGAACTTCCATATATATATATATATATATATATATATATATATATATATATATATATATATATATATGATTTTGTTTTCATTAGAAGGGTCCCATTTAAACTTGAAAACTTTATTAGTCATAATTTTAAGTTAATCATAACTTCATTTAATCTTGCTACTCTCTGTTAATAAAAGATTAGAAATAAATGGTTATGTCAACATGCTTAAAAATAAGCATTTGTAAGTTTGAAAAATACGGGAACACGAAATATTTACCCGTTATGCTCTTTGAAAGCTTACGACACACCTTCATAAAATTGTATGAAATAAAGAAATATTGGACAGGTCTCCCATAGATATTGCCTATGCCAGACTGGTGTTGATTAATATGTTACTGTTAACACCTATTCACGAATCAATGACGCACGATACATGGAGGAGCAGACAAGAAAAACAAAGCTTTCTGAGTTGAATTCTGAGAGTGAGATTTGAGTTCTCCCAGCCGAACACGATCTTTCAAAATTAAATGTCCATTTTTTTACTCAAATATCAAAGGAAAAAATTGAAATATTGATTTTGTCCGGATCTGTTGAATGATTTCCGGCGTCATTTTATTGTCGCATAAAATCGGAAAACATTAAATAATAAAACTCCTTTTTGTATATTATCAATTTCCTCTCTTAGGTGGGGGCAAACCTACCCGATTCTTTAAGGCTACTATGAAAATCTGGTTTCTATGGACAGTTCTTGATCTGCATATGTAAATGGCTTACTTCTTGTATGCACTTTTCTATGTAAGATCTTTTTCTTTTTGCCGAGCAAATATGCACAATATTAAGGATGATTGAGTCGTATAATATATCAGAAAAACATATTGCCCATATGGTGATAAGGTAGTGGACTCTATTTCAGACGCTCAGTTTGCGCTTTCCAGGCACATCATTTACTATTTACTGCCCGATCTCTCATGCC
>JAECUM010034505.1:0-27804 GCA_016617855.1 Megalonaias nervosa
TATATATATATATATATATATATATTTCTATTTTTCTAACATTACGATTGCATATAGCACGTGTTGTTATAGCATTCTTTGTTCTTGCATTTTACGCATTTCGATCTTTCTAAAGCAAAATCGTGTCCATTGTTAGTGAGAGTCCTTCCTGATCTGGCCTTGAATAACAGCCAGTGAAACATTGCTGAAGAAAATGTAATAATTTCTAAAGATTGGCTTGTAAAGCCCGCCATATGCTTTCTTTGACAAGGAGAGAGAGAGAGAGAGAGAGAGAGAGAGAGAGAGAGATTCATTTTCTCTTTGTCATAGTAGGTTCCTATAAAACAAAATGGAAATGGAAGGCAATATTCCAGTTTGATTTGTTGCTAAGGGTAGAATAAATAATTCGGAAAATAAGGAACTTCCTTACATTTGTGTTCATAATAACCAGTTGGAAATGTAAAATCCAATGATGTATTATATGATGTAGCCGTAAATCAAAGAAAACGTGAATAGAATATTAGGGTCAGAAAAAAACAAAACAATGTTTGGATCTTTTTATCTACTTTATGTTGACTTAACTTCAAGAGATGGATTTTCATTTACCTTTTCTTTACGTTGTAATATTTTGGAGATCACATTGCAAATAATACTTGTAAACCTTTATTATTATATAAATTCTTAGAGTAGATGCTTTACAGTCTTCCGACGTATTTAACGTTTACAATTATTGGCCAGCATTTCTGCACGTTGTTTCAAACTTGTTTCGTAATGATAACCATAGAATTAGATTTTTGCTATTGTTCAAACTTTGTCGAAAATACGTGTAACTATCGCTTGAAACTATAGGAGTAAATCGAATGAAATCCATTCATGGATATGAGCAACAATTTATCTGTTAGAGATCCATTTTATAGAAACTAATATCGGCTAGGTTTTACGTTTAGAATAACCGCTGGGTTTCTCTGTGTCTCAAAATGTACAGCTTAAGACTATATATTTTCCTATAATTTCGATGCCTTTTCAAGATTCTAGAAAATGTATACTTGATACAACTGTAGGATATGGCAAAGTTTATAGAATAATGTTTCTGCAATTTTGAAATAGACGCTTTATCTACGTAATAGACACGTGTCTGAATGATAGATGACATTAATGGCAATTAAATTCTTTATTCTTTTTATTTGATAATGGCGAAAAGTCTATGAAAATTTCTTGATCAGCTCTTTTTTAACTTTTCTTGGCGAGCCTTGTCGAACAAAGTATTTAAATTATTCGACGAATTACTTAGCAATGCAGGATAAATGATCAGTGGCTGAGTACTTATCAAAGTGAAAAATACATCTAATCACTCACAAAGTTAACAAAATGTAAATTATACTCAATCACCCGCAAAGTAAATGAAGTCCGTTAACTTTGTAAGTGATTATATCAATTTTACACGTTGATAAATAGCCAACAATGTTCATCTAATCCTACTAATTTAAATTTTCATCATTTCTTATGTCAGATTAGAAGATTACATCAGCATATAATATTTGTAAGCAGCACGTGCGTTTCGTTCATATTTCTATTTACATGGCGTCAGAATATATAGCCCGATTTGGGCTAGTCAAGTGTATTCGATATTGTTCGTTCATGTTCGATGTGAAACTAAATAAATCAACAACGATTCGTTTTTAAAAAAGATTTCATAGCCATACAAAATCACAACACAACAAAAAAGTTGATGAGCGCACAGTGATTTATTATTGAGCAACTGGCTTCCTAATCATCCGATCCTTCAAAGCAAAAACAAGTCCATTTTTAGTTAAATCGAGTGCATTACGTCAAATAACGGTAGCTCAAATGTAGCAATTTAATTAGGGAGAGTTTTTATAATAGCCTGTCATACGCGTTGTTCCAAGAGCCTGTCATACCCATTGTTCCATAAGTCTGTCATACCCATTGTTCCAGTAACCTGTCATACCTATTGTTCCAATAGCCTGTCATACCCATTGTTCCATAAGCCTGTCATATCCATTGTTCCAGTAACCTGTCATACCCATTGCTCCATAAGCCTGTCATTCGCATTGTTCCATAAGCCTGTCAGACGCATTGTTCCATAAGCCTGTCATACCTATTGTTCCAGTAACCTGTCATACCTATTGTTGCAATAGCCTGTCATACCCATTGTTCCATAATCCTGTAATACCCATTGTTCCAGTAACCTGTCATACCTATTGTTCCATAAGCCTGTCATACGCATTGTTCCATAAGCCTGTCGTATCCATTGTTCCAGTAACCTGTCATATCTATTGTTCCAATAACCTGTCATGCACATTGTTCCTTAAGCCTGTCATACCCATTGTTTCAATAACCTGTCATACCCATTGTTCCATAAGCCTGTCATACCCATTGTTCCAATAACCTCTCATATCTATTGTTCCAAAAGCTTGTCATTAGCATTGTGCGATTAGCCTGTCTGACCCATTGTCCCATAAGTCTGTCATACGCGTTGTTCGATAAGCCTGTCATACCCATTGTTCTAACAGAGGATAATAGAGTTCATCACTCTCACCCTCATTTAAGATCACTAATATATGTACACAATACTGAAAACTTAAGACAGTCCGCATTCTATTAAATCATTAGTGCTTAGGGGTTTGCTGTAGAAGTTATATTAGCCTGTATGGAAACAATGTACATCAGTGTCTTATTATATAGGGATCACACATGTATTTCTGGTATCAACGCTCGCCAAATCCCAAGTGGGTCGTGGAAACAGCAGCCTGAAGAGTGCGAGCTTTAACAACCTGAGGGTTTCAGCGAGCGTTGAACAAGAAAAACAAAGTCTACAAAGACGTGAATAATCGTCATTTTGCATAAAACAAATAAATTTTAAAACAGAATTCATCTGCTTTGTAGATGCATTTCAACGTGTGCCCGATGAATGCGCTATTCAGTAGTTTGGTTTAACTTAATCCAGAGGCATGTTCTTCTAATCAGCAAAATGACTGAATGTGTGAAAAGAGAGCCAACATTTAGGATCTATTGAGAAATAACTGCTCTAGCGACACGATCAGTGTAATATTTGTCATTTCTGACCAAAACCAACTACTGCATGCTAGACAGGTAATTATGTAACAATGTTCAGATTCTGAACCATATTTTGATTTGTATTCAAACAGAATGCACACCGGCTAACGTGGGGCAGACGAATTAATAAATCCCCATTGCGTGCGCCGCTATTTATATCGCTATTTATAGGAATGAATACGATGTAGTGAGACAAGGGAGCACTTCTTATTTACTTCTTATTTCTCTATCCGGATTATTTATTTCTTCTGTACGACTGAGGAACCTAACATGATTGCATATTATTAGTCAATAAACACACGATGCGAAATGCAGTCAGTCCTTGTTTGGTGCGGCCTGGAAAACAAAAAAGACAAAAAGAAAAAAAATAAACCAATTAAAAAACAACAAAAGTATAACCACACACGAATACAATCTTGCGTGAAATCCGATATTGATATATTGACAGCGACGTACCATGTCTGACAATGCGGCTCATGCATACATACATTATACATATACACACACACGCACACACACTTAGCAGAGGTACAACAACTGCCTACCCACACTCCTGTCCATATATATATATATATATATATATAATATTATATATATATATAGTATATATATAAGTATATATATATATATATATATATTTTAGATAGATCGATAGATATATGACTCCGGTCAGGATTTACTTTGAGTAGCCTGACAGGGCAGTTCTGTGTTCGTGGGTCCCCTTCTAATAGTCATAAATGAAGAGACAACGCAAGCAAAAACTTGGCAGCACAACGATAACTTTATTAAGGCGCCTATCAGTAGCCAACATATATAGATATGATTCGATTCTGTAAATAAATATATTTAAGCACAATTCAAAACAACAGAACGTTGGTGTAAATAAAATTAAAAAGGATTAATTTTGATAGTCTGTTAAATGGGGATATTCTGACTCTTACAACTTAATGTTCATGTAAATGATGGTATATTTATTACATGACTTCAAATATAAAGTGTTTTCTCTAGAGAATGGGATATGTGTTATTGATCTGCACCATAAATATTATAGAAGTTACACCGCCGAAACACTGGCGATGACTTTGGCAGGAGCTGCAAACAGGAAATACACGGAGTGAAGATGCACGGAAAGATTGCCACTCGAAATTACACCGTATGCCCGAAGATAGAAGATGCTAAAGATACACGATACTTCACGACGAAGGTGTAGTCAAATCAGATAATTATATCAAAGTTCTTACAGTTGTACAAGATTGACTCATTACAAATCTTAGACACAAAAACTGATAACGGTGTAAATTCAAAAAGGTTTCCCAACTTTTCGAGCAGAACAAGCTCTTCGTCAAGGACTTCCCCTCCCAACCCCCCAAAACAAAAAATAAAACAACGAAAAAACAAAACAAAAAAAAAAAACTCCAACAATACAAAAACAAAACGTTAGCATATACAAAACTTAACACAAAATTTTAGAAACATTCTGGACTCCTACATGTTAGAGAGATATAACAATACAAAGTTATGGAAACACAATAGACAAACAGGGTTCTTGTGACTAAGCTGTGACCTAACTAAATAACGTGCGCATGTGAGAAAGCTTGCCAGTAGCTTCTCGTGGGTCGGTGGATCTTCCCGGGGTTTTCCAGGATTCTTCCCCCACCAGTTATACTGGCCGCCATGTATAGCCTATCATGTGTTGAAAATGGCGTTAAAACCTACAACAACACGGAATGGTAAAGAAATTATATCAAGGTAGAGTTATACAAGGAGGTTCTAAAGAACGATCTTAAGATAATTGTGAGTCGAGATAATGGACAATAATAAAAATAATAATAATAATAATAATAATAATAATAACGACAACAAAATCATAAAAAAATAAGTTACTTGGGTAGATATTAGCGCAGAATTTGCGACCGTTGCAAAACCGATGTCTGGCTGTAATTTGGATAAGACGTCGAACGAAAGGTTAGATGTTTTAGTTTAGGTCAAATTCCACGTGAGTTTTCAGTTGTTGTATCCAGTCTTGTTCCTTACGTGTTCATTCTATGTCTGTCCACCCCAACTTATATTCAGTTGGTAACATTTGTATGGGCTCAACTGAATGTCCATTTCGAGTTGATTTTGTTGCGAATGTGGCTTTTGTTATTATTCATTCGCTTTCTGAAATCAATGGCTATGCCAACATATTGAATGGCACAGATCTTGCATGTCAGAAGATAAATTGTATTATTATATACTTCATAAATAGTCCCATTTGTTTAACATTGTTTCTATAGGTCAATACTCAGCGGTATTGACCGTGGTTAAGTAAAAAAATATTCACCGCTTCCTTACGTGGTAATTACTTGCCCACATTCAAAGAACTACTTGCGTCTACGTCGAAACAAAAAATGGCTGACCGCGTATAAACTTATTTGCGTTTTCAACTTATTGCTCGAGATGAGCTTAGAAGAGGCAGATTTATTTCTTCAATTGCTTGAGGAAGAAATACAGGTGGAGGCAAGAAAGCTACACATAAATCCAGGTGACCTGAAAAGTTTCTTGTAAAATCAGAAAAACACAACACCCAAACGGAGACCCGACGAGATGTAACAAATGTCCAGCTATGGTAATGGAATGTGAAGAGAGAGCCTAGGACAATAGAAAACATCCACCCATATCTACTGAATGACTATCTTAGTGAACGTTTTGTTTCTTTACGCAGATGTGACGGCAAGATATTGCTCTCATCCAAACTGAAATATCTACTGTAGCCACCAAAAGAATTAGATAACGAATGTATGAATAGGTCTACATCCAAAGACATAAAATTGCAAGAAAAACATACAAACTGAGAGAGAGAGAGAGAGAGAGAGAGAGAGAGAGAGAGAGAGAGCACGTCATACTAACCTTGGATACAATGTATAAATTAGCAGGTGGATGAGCATGTTCTGTTTCATTTAAACGGTGCAGTTTTATTCACTTTGAATAACATTGTTTTATCCAGTACATGGAATCTCGTGAAACACAGCGACTTCAAAATGAATTTTGATCCTTATTTTAAGGTATTACCCAAGACCGATCGGACACAATGCCTTGGGGACTTTGGTGAAGGTTGCTTGGTCCCACCAAATAAAATCACGCAGATCACAGGACACAACAATATTTCATTAATAGTTTTTTCGTAGAAACATTTCTATGTTTTTCTTTGGCTACATAATATTCCATTCCCGTTAGCCTACAGGCGCATTCGTTGTAGCAAAATATTGTATATTAGTGTGCGGTGCTCAGGTTTTATTCCTTAATTTAAGAACATGTAAAATTTGAAATAAAACAAAATTTTGTTATGGTTTCAATTTTATTATTCTTTTTATATAACAAAACAATTAATTTGCTCATTTGTTTTAGCATATCGGGCCCTTATTCATGTGGTGTAGGATGTTTTCGCCAGTTCCGGCATTTTTTTTTCATATGCACTCGGGACCAATATTTTTCAATAATCAGTCAATAATCTATTGTTATTGGCGCGATATCCTGACATCCTGATTGATAGTGTAGTTAACTCCTGTTGTCGAACTTCTGAACGATTTTGTCTCGGGCATATGTTTGCAAATTAAGCTACGTTTGTCTTTGCAACGGTATGTGCCAGAATCAGTGGTCTTGTATGAAGCTACCCTGGCATGTACCAGATGGCTATGCGATTTTTAGGTCTACAGTACGCAACCATAGGAACTTCTTGAAATATACCCTTGAGGCGATCCAGTATAGTGCATATGCTTCGGGGTTTGGGTCATTAAGGGCATTTGGGTAAAAAGTTAGCACGAATGGGACACTCCTTTGGTGTTTTTATCCATCCATATATATATATATATATATATATATATATATATATATATATATATATATATATATATATATATATATATATATACTATGGACGTAGCTGTATCCTATGATATAAAAGAACAATAAACAATATAAGATACATAAACAACCGCATTGAGTGTTCAGTGCATCAATCATACCCTTCTGCAGAGATACCATATAATTAGGTATAAAATATTATCTATCTATCTATCTATCTATCTATCTATCTATCTATCTATATATATATATATATATATATATATATATATATATATATATATATATATATATATATATATATATAACACATTCGTAGTGGAGCATAGCAATTTTTTCTGTATAATTTTTAGCTTTTACAAATCCAAAAATATATGTTGCACAAATCATTGATCAGACACAGAAGTAATACTTTTTACGCAATTGGAGGCTAATGAGACACTCTTGTTCTTCTGAAATTTGTGAAGATTAATATAGATATTTTGCGTCTTTACGGTAGTTTTGCTTTTAGAATTGAGACCTAGCTATTTAGGTTCGAGATCTTTTCAATCGGAAAGATAATGAAATCTTTGAAGAGATTTTGTAATGAAGGGTGACATGTCACACACCACTTCATTGCAAGATGTCACGAACTTAATGGATCTGATATCCTCTTTAACATTTAATTACCAATATGGAATATTTCCCTAATCGCAATGTGGTGTTCCTGCTTCAGGTCAATTTACTGAACAAATCGATCAGAAGTTAGTGATATGTAAGTCCTGCGTCAAACTGACTGGTTTCCTATATTTCCCATTGATTTGCCTAACCCTTCCTGTAATTATACCTGCATTAGTCACTCCTTCATGTTTGGCGATTTCTATCAGTCTTCGCAATGAACCACGTGAATGTTGTAACATGAAAGCAAATGGGCCAAAGATAAATGAAGAAACATGTCAGTTGTTATCTATGTCTGGTATGTCTGAAGCAAAACCATGTTGGTTCAGGTGTGTTACAGCATTTCTTTACATAGTATATCAAGTTGTTTTTAATGTGTTTGTCTAAACATATCTTAGTGCGTTCTATGGGTGGTTATACTCTTAAATGCTCTTGTTAAGAAAATGATTATTCCAATACAAAAAGAAATCAGGCAAAGATCCTAACTAAATTGCATATGTAAATACGTACATTCATACGTAAATTGTCATTCTGAATGAAAACATCATTGAGATAGATATGTATAGAGATACATTGTTTTAACACATATGGATGGATGCGTGGATAAATGAAAAAATGGAGTGATTCATATATAGATTGATTATTTACGGAATACATACATTGCGTAGAAGCACCATTACATCAAAACTCAGGTGATTCCAAATTTGAAAAGCACGAGTAAATGTTTGGATTTGCATCTAATCTCCAAAAGCACTTATCCTGAGATTGCAAATATATCTATGCAGAAACAGAATGGTATTATAGATCGCATTTGTCTGAAAGAAAATGGAGTCTAACACGCTGAACGCAAAAACTGCGAAACTTGACTGAGCTCTTCTAGGACCCGTCCATCAAAGGATTTTCATCGCAACAGACACAGACAAAACTAAGTACCAAACGATGTGAATATTTTAAAGTATACGAGGTGTTTCTCACAAAATTTAATCTCCAAAGCCAAAATTAAGTTGTTATAATAAAAATCAATGTTTAGTACTCTCAAAGTTTGATCAAATGTTCTCACAGTTAGTAATCATTATAACAAGGGAAAACATAAGAATTGTGCTGTCGGCGCACTTAGTGATGATTCGTAAAAAATGTCTAGTGCTTTCATCTTTCATCCCACATATATTATTATAATTTGAGTCTTTACCTTTTAATAATAATAATAATAATAATAATGATAATAATAATGGAAAAGTAATTACGTGTATAAAGGCTATCACACCAAATATAAGGAGATACATATTTTTTTCGCAAAGAATTTAACTGTGGCAGGTGTTTTCTTTTGGGAATTTTGTAACGGAGAGCAGAGTTGCCAACTTTGATTCCCCATGAGTCCACCTTATGTATTTGAGTGTTCTTAACCAGTGAATCCTTTAGCTTTCTATTTCTTTAATAGATCTTGGCCTCTGAGTCAGGTGGCGGGGTATTCTTGTTAAGACAATGAGATCGAAATTGTGCCAGGAGAAGTGTTTCTGGCGCTTTGCTTATCCAATGAAAAAAGAAGAAATGAATTAGTTTATTGAATTATTCTTTCTTCCGAACATTCTATATTCGACTTATGCTGCAGATAACGAGATCGGTCAAATTTTTATATTTTGCATGTTAGCTATTCGTAAACATGCTACACGAATATGTTGGCCTCTATAGTATACTGGAATGTTTTGTATCGTCTGTATTCGTAAGGCTCAAAGGTACTACAGGGTATTCAATTTCTGAGTTGCTTCAGTTGTACTCTGACAAGATTGTCTCAGTGTTGTAGACTGCGGAAAGATCAGACAGGATTATTAAGTCCGATCACTTTCAGACTTTCACACGATACATTAATTGGCCAGTTTTTATTGAATGATGCGACCTACTTGCAGACAATATCGGATTGAAGATAATGATAACGAGTAAACGTTCAACATATTCTGTCTCATTGTATCTGAAGCGGTCAGCAATATTTTCTTTTATTGTGCTTGTTCCTTCGTAATGCTTCCGTTTGCAAATACTTGGTCAATATTCAAAATTAAAGCCGCAAGGGGGATGCAATAAAGACTGTTTCTCTTTGCATTTGTTACGATCTCATGAGTCAATCACCTATTCGACAGCTCATTTCACTTCAGTATCACTCATGAAATGTACCTTTTAATAAGGAATATACCTGAGAAAAACCTTGAGTTGAATCTCGCGTTTGTCCATAAATATACTTCTATATGAAAGAGCCAGCTTTGCCCCTTTGTGATTTACCCATTGATTTCTTGACAGTTTTACAGTTGAACCCAAAGTTGTGGAGCATGAAAATCAGCTTCAAAATCTATCTGACCAGGCATGTTTCAATGATATGAAAATTAAGTATGTGGGTAGCTTCTAGAAACATTTTATCTCTAATTTTATTCAAAGTTTCCTCTATATCAAAGTGTGGAATCCGGGAAAGAGCAATTTTATATTTAGCGAAGTAGGAAGGAGTCCGGCGGCAACTTCCCCTACTTTTACTTTTCGCGAGATAATCAAGTCATGAACGTACCAAATATAGCAAATACTAATGTAAAAACAAATCATTATGCAATGTGTTTAACGTATGTTTTTTTATATATAAGTACAGCTATTTATTCACAAATTTATTCACATTTATAAACGGATGTGAAGTTTTACACATTATTAAGGAACCTGGATCAGAGTGCTCAGAACGAAAAGCAAACGCGGAATTGTACACACTTTCATTACAGGCAAGTACAAAGTGGAATTGTACACACTTTCATTAGAGGCAAGTACAAAGCGGAATTGTACACACTTTCATTACAGGCAAGTACAAAGCGGCATATATTCATACGAAAATGTAGTATACCTTTATCCACAACCAAAAATACTGTATAGTTTGTTTTACCTACTCCTTTGCACAAGTACAAAAATTGCTGGTGTTGTTCCAACTCGCTACTCTCATATGAATTATTTTGTAATCTTATTTGAAAATGCCCTTTTCAAAATAGCACGAGGTTTTATATGAACAAATCACCCAAACTTTATGGCCAGTCTGTGGTCTTTATATTTTTTTGCACAATGACTTCTTTCTCTTTTAAGCCATTTGCGACTAATGCCAAAGTCCTATTCTGCTGTTATGCTCTGTGGTATCATACGTGTTGTCATCCTAATTTGGATTCTATTTGTTGCTTCTCTTGGAAATAACATATTCCTAACAGTTTACTTGATATAATCAATACTACAGTTATATAAAACAATTAACAAAACTGGAATAATTCTTATGATGGAACTCATGTATTCGTTTCTTGCTTTGAATCTTGATGATGTCTCTTGTTTAATATTTAAGAAGTCTTGGCTTCCAAACTCATTTTCATTAAAGTACAAAAGTAGGAAAGTCTACATCTGTTTCAGTTTGTTTGGTAATTTTAATTAGAATCATTTGCTATTATCTGTTTTGTTTCGGGCGTGTTTGTGTTTTTGTCTTTTGGGTTTGTTCTATTTCAAGGAGACGTAAAAAATTGAATATCATTGATATCTTTGTCAGTCATATTGTAACAGTGCCGGAGGGGACGTTAATCTATAATATCAATTCGAATATTTTATTTTAGAAAAAAGGTATGCATTCGAGAGACATTTAATAGAGACAACGTCCATTGCAGACAAATTACTTCGAGTGGACCAAGTATTCGTTACTACTTGCCAATCATCAACGGATAGTCTTGTACAGTTCATTTAACTACAAAACACTGCAAAAGCAATACCAAACACGGAAGACGCAGACGAAGCTGACACTTAAAGATATCGACTTATTTTAATCTATAAAGTTAGTCTACACTTGGTAATAAGCTGTTTCAACTCTGATATATACCATTTACAAAGATAGCCTGCAAGTGTGTTTGTCATTAATCTGAAACTATTGACGAGACAACATTTCTTTAGATGTCATATGGAAGCCTGATAATCGAGAGCAGTCACATTAGAAAATAATAAGCACAGAAGCGATCACACTTTATTCAAGTATTGATATCATCTGAATGACCATGTCAAATCAGTTTTCGTTAATTGCAAATTTGTAATAAAATATTTTAATGATTTAAGGTCATTCCTTACTCACAAAATGGAAGGTCTAAAGTGTCTTTCAATGTCTTTATCATCACTCTCAACTTCTATGTAACCTTTAATTTGATCTTGGTGATTATTATGCACAAACTAATGAGAACTTTTTCAAAATACAATATACAAGACATTTTATTTAACGTCGGTGGCATGAGTAAGAATACATATAAAAAAACTCGATACGAACTATTTTACCGACATAATATATAACAAAAGTATTTCATATTTCTCCAGATAGGTAAACTGATAATATATACTTATAGTAAAACAAAACGCATGTACACATTACTTTGCCAAAGGAAACAGCAAATTAAAAGACAATACAACAATACGTAGCAGGAAAGTATACAAATTTGGTTGATTTGCTTTCTTACGCATGAACATATATAAGACATAACAGAAAGGAGTACATTTAATTTAGCTTTTCCTCAATTAAGAAGGTAACCTTAAAGCTGAAATGCCGCTGACTGCTAAACAGAGAGACTTAATGCACATTATAGCGCAGCCAAGACCATGTCTGAATCAGGGATTGGTATGATCAGTGATTTGTGTATCAGGGATTGGTATTGTCAGGAACTGGTAACAGTTCATTGGGCAGGTTGTTCCAGAGTTTAGGGGCGTGCAAATTAAAAGTGATTAATCACATTTGCCAACAGACAAGAGTTTCAATATGCAAGTAGTACACCTTCGTGAAGGTGTTTGCCACAACATAGACAATGATTTTCTTGTGATAGTAATATTCCAAATAAACATATTGGAAATATAATGAAGTCTAGAGATCACGATTACCTAGTGTACTTGTACAAATTTTGCACAGCGTGCATTAATTTCGCTGTTGCCCATTGCTAACCATACAGATGAAATCTCCATTTTAAAAAAACAAAAAAAAATTTCCATATGTTTTATGGTAAAGGCATGAAAATGAACATCAGATAGACGTATCGAAATATGTTTTCAATTCAACAATAAGCAGTTGATATATTGCCAATAGTTAAAAATATTATGTTCGTTTTATTGTATGTGTGTGAGGATACTGGAACAAACCCAGGACCTAATGATGATAATGAAATTTCTGTACTTCATTTAAACATTATTAGTATGTAGAAAAACGATGATTTGGAAAGTATAGCTGACTATTTTTTTTAATGTATTGTTTAGTCAAACAATTAAATTCTAGAATTCATACAGATAATTCCAAATTCTATGCTTTTAAAGAATCTTTAAGAAATACAGAAATTGTCATATAGGCGGCATAAGCCAATTATCAAAAGTCTGAATGATTCAAACTTTGGCTGTCATGACATTGAAATTATGCTGATTGAGAATACCATCACATAGTGCAAAGTAAGTGAAGGTATAGATAAAATGTCTCTCCTACTAATTTCTGGGAAAGTTTTGAAACTAAGATGATGTCATGAGTGACAGGTATAAACATACTATTATTTTGGAGAGCTATTACACTTATTTACCCAGGCCTTCTATTCTGCAAAAGTGTAGACGTTATTAAAAGATATAATCTACGAAATGTGATAACAGATCCTACACGAACTACTTCCACGACCGAAGCCTTGTTTGATCCAGCTTTTATAGTCAGCGGTGTAGCTATACTTCACACTGGCATTAGAAACACTGATACAGAATTTAGTGACCATGATGCTCTTAATTGCTTTCAGTGTTCGCGTGAACCTCCAGGCGGCTTATAAGCGCCGTGTCCGTATTTGCAGTAGAACTTAGTTCAACACACTCAACGCTCTGATCGCAGTAATTAACTGGATCGATATATTGCTAACCCCAAGAGATATTGATGCTGTAGCTTATATATTCATCCCAAAAGTATCAGAATTGTCAACGTTGCATATTGCCTCTAAACCTGTAACAATTCTCCCAATGGATCAACCGTGATCTCGCTTCCAGTCTAGGACGGTGATAAGAAAATGGAACATAGCAATCACATTTGCCCTCAATCAAGGTAGGCCAATCGATTTAAATAAATACAAACAAATCAGGAATAAAGTAAACACCATGAAATAGTATTCTAAAGAGCAATATATGGATCATATTGATGCACATCTTTCAGATACGTAGAAAAATAGATCCTAAAATATTTTTGGAAAATTAGTAAATCACTATTAAAATTCTGTTTCCCACTTAAATGGGCAATAAATAATGTTTCATTTTACATTTATAATGGGAAAGGAAACCTAACTTATTAAATAAATATTTTGCTTCGATTTTAATGAACGGATGATAGTAATGGTTCCTTCCCTTTTTGTAAAGAAAAATGCTTTGCTACGATGCAGGATATAACAATCACTAACGAGTAATAAACTAATCTCTGTTTTGTTGTGCAGCAACACCGTTAACAAGATGCACTTTAAACATTTATATAATTGTTTTTATAGCAACAAGAATCAATCATGACTCTGTTTTTCAACTTACTGAACAAAGATATAGTTTATATAAGTCACTGAAAAAATCTTAGAATTCTTGTATTGTACTTAGTGATTTACCAAAGCGTTTTGACTGGGTCTGGCATAAAATAAATGACTTGAAACACTACAGCTGGAAGCGACAAGAATAGTTTCTAGACTTCCAAAATGCACGAGTGGGCAATCTCTTTGTTTTGAAACTGTGGGTAAGTCAGCAATCTAGACGAAGAAACAAAGATTATTAACACCCTATATAGAATTAAAACGACTGAATTGAATTACCCCACCCAACCTCACGCCACCCCACCCCACCCCGTGTTCGAATAAACAGATTACAACTTTCGACCTTCTAAAATTATAATCATTTATATAATTTCAGGCTACATTCCACAAAATCATCTTTTACACCCCCAAGAGTGGCCTCGTAGAACAATCTTGAACATCCTACCAGAAGCTGCATTCTTGTAATGCTTTGAAAAAGTATTTATGACTAAAACCGAATCCAGCAAAATGTCTGGTTTTACTCATCGAGCTTTATATATTATCCATAATAGTTAGCAAATTAACGTGAGCTCATTAAATACTAATCTTTACTGCGTTCAACTTGTTGATAAACCTTTTCGTTCCTGCAGCGGGATAGACATTGCCATGCATTTCTTCACGTTCTGTCCGAAATATAGTCGGCAACGATCTAAGTTGATGATAAAATAACCCTCGGTGTCATATCCAGCTGTTAGCTTAGATTTATTGCTTTCGGGAAAGGGCGATGGAAATGATAAATAGCAAATTCTACAACATGTATGCAATTATATAACTGATACCGGATGATTTCATTAACTTATTCAACTCGTTAATGCTGTCATTCTCCCTATCTCTAATTTTGCGTCATTATTAGTCTTTGCCATGTTGAAATGTTAGTCTTGCCATGTTAGTCTTGTTATGTTGAAGAATGTTGCAATACTTGTATCGCGCAAGGAGAGGGTTAATTTAAGTTGCTAGAACTTGTGTCCAATCCCAGCGTATCATACTATGACAATAAAATATATAATATGTTTAATGATGACAGCTGTTTTTGTATACACTGCATTAAATGAGGATGGAAGGATTTTATTTAGTCGATCAAGTTCAAGAAAATTACAAGAAGCACAAAAATCAAATAATTCTATGGATAGAAGTTCTGTCTCGTAACACTGATGAAATATTCAATTTCCAGTTTATTTCCTTTATTAGATCCCTATTACAAAGCATGTAATTACGGAGTAATGGCAAACCTTATTTCATCTCATGGCAAAGTATCTTATTGACATCTTATCCGTATTGTAGCTAACTGTTGCCTATTAAATTTAATTTGGGTGTAACGATAATGATTTCTGTATTTATTCGATTTTGCAACGACGCCGATATGTATTTGATTTTATAACATTCACATGAATTTTAGGTCTTGACGCAAAAATGTTGATTTAAATTCGCGATTCTTCACATTAGTTTTAGTTTCAAATTTAGTCAATAAACGTCAGTTTTATATATATATAAATATATATATATATATATGTATATATATATATATATATATATATATATATATATATATATATATATATATATATATATATATATATATATAAAATACCTATCGATATTTACTTCAGAAGATTGGTTAGCCGCATTCTATTATTCGTGTCAAGGTCACATACATTATATTGAAGGTCTTGGAGAATAATGCCTGACATTTTTACAGACTTTATATAATTTCTGCAATTTATGTAGTACACAAAATAATGGGTATTCGTTTTAATAATAATGCCACTATTTTTAATGTCACTTCATAAATGTACATTTACAGATATAGCTCTTTTTTACATATTTAACAATTGAAGAGAAGATGATATAAATTAATAATATCACAAAATAGAAATAATTATATCTTCTGGCAATGCAGTGAAAACAGGCACAGTGTTAAGCCAGTGTTGTGATAATAATTTACAATGCCTCTCTGTAATTATTAAGGATTTCGAAATCTAAGGAATAAAAGCAAATAATCGGAGGCATAGGTCTACAATGCCACCTTTCCGGTCATAAATGGTGAACTTATTTATTGAGTGGCTGCATCAAGAGCTTTGGAACTCTCTATTACATAACGTGCATCCATAAAGTGATAATGCTGATGCAGTAAATTTATAAATCTGTTATCATATAGTATTTCCTTTTCTAACGCATTATCAATGAGAGCCGCAATATTATATCATAATGTACAAAACCCCATTAAACCACGATAATGATTAGGAGCCGTTTGAGCCAACTACTCTATGAATTCCAAATGGATATGGACTAGGACAGGATCCAGGCAGATCAATTCATGCTCGATTCTTTCTGTTTGATATGAGAATGTTTTATATTCATATACTGAATACAACAATTATTTTGCTTGCTTCTAGATCTATCATTAGTTTCGTACCTTCATTCTAAATATACCTTCAAGGAGGAAAAAATACAAAATGGATTTGTCAGTTGTATTATGTTTGAGGGGAATAAAAAAAAACTATCAGTAGGATTTTTAAATGTTCACAATGAATATTAAAACGCCTGAGAGTTTTATATTTTTTGAGATCTTAAACGTGAAATGACATTTTGATAATGCTATTGTTAACAGTTAACACAACATACAGAGTTGAAATGAATGCTTAAGTAAATAATGTCCATTAGTCATCTCCGAAATAGCATCAAAATTCTCAGATGTGTGCAATATAGAATGGAGAAAAACGTGTTTAATTCTAGTCACATCTATTAAACCTCTCATAGCATCATAGACTTCATGAGCCCAATGACATTCTAAAGTCATAAATGCAAACATTTGTTTGATATTAAACAAACTGAAAAGTGTTTTATGTGTTAATCAGAAACACTTTCTCACTGAAGACTGTGTTAAAGTCAAATAGGAACTAGGTAAAACAAAGCCCTTGATGCAGCCACTCAGTAAGTTTCATCCATATTCTGGGTACAATGTCTCAGTCATAATAAAGAACGTCGACATATCCGCTAATGAACTAAGCCGGGAAGATGTGCCTATGAGAATAATCCTCCTGTAAAAGCTTCCCTGATGCAGTAATTAAATTTATAGCCCCCAAACTAAAACTCATCTTAACATAAATATTACTTATTTCTCCTAATTATTTACAATTTTCTCACCGAAATCCAGCTAAGGTCATTTATCTTGGCCTGTTAGGGTTAGGTTTCCACGAAACCTCGGGATTGCGGATCAAAAATAGTTTTGATTTTACTTAGAGACTTAGCGGTTTAGAAAGATATTGCTATCTTTCATGGAAAAATCCCCAACTATAAACAATAAGGATTATTGTTCTATTGTTTACTTAATATTGGGCCCATTGTTAGAACCTATTTTGGATTCGATACGACAGTCATGTAAGTCGTTTAGTAGTGACCCTGGGATGACAAGAGCAATTTACCACAATTTAACATTGTTTTTGTTCTCGAACCATACTAGGGCCATACTTTCTATGCAAAAAATAAATATCAAGTTTAAGTTTCTCAAAGATTATAATTGCAAACGAAAAACAATAAACACTTTCTTACATAGTTGCATGACAACCGATTTAAAATGTTTTCTGGTATCACAATTAATTTATCAAGACTGATACATATATTCCTTCTTGCTGAAACAACTTTTAAAGACTTTAACCTCTAAAAGATCCTAAAGGTTAGAGAATGATGACAGGAATAGATAACGAACGTACGACAAAAAAGACTTAAGCAAAAGTTTGAAGTACAAGAGATATCAGTCAACCGAAAACGTGACGAAGAAGCGTTTCATGTATAACGCATTCTTGTATTTTATTTTAATCCATAGCGAATGAATGCTTAAACTGACATTTATGTTATTTTCTTGTGTACACATTTATAAACTCAGGTATAATCTGCCCTAAATATGTTCTTATTCATTGTGGAAGTCTGTAGTAAGATGCTACATGTAAGCGATTCCTTCTTTAGACTTTTAAAACGATTATCCTGTACTGCTTTAACTTCAATGAAGGACCTGCACGACTGATCATCCATATGCTTTCTTTCCTTTGTGTATGTTCTGAACGTATTATGTTTAAAATACTTTACAGATTGTAAGATATGCATTTGGGCATAGACAAATTCGTCTTGTCCTATTGACAATATTGTTAATGTTAGTCCAGTTTACTATGCTTTTTTGTTCAGACCGTAAATCATGCTTACATCCAATGAACGATGTATCCAAGACGAAACGTTTAGAGCAATGAACATGATGTACGAGACGTATACTTTTTGAGTAAAACTCCATTATTAAAATTCGGTTCGGTGAGATCTCCCCATTTACATCCGGTAGTACATATTGGACGACAGCAATAAAATGTATGTGATTTTAGGTTCGAGCTTAATACTGCATGCAATTTACCTATATTTAGGAACCTTCTGAAAAATTAGGTTAATATTTTCCTGTACTTATTTTCAGCCAATCAACGACCATCATTCTTTCTCAATACGATATTTAATACACCATAGGCTGGTTCCGTGGTTCACAGGCTGATTCTGTTGCTCATACATTGATTAATTTCCTGTGACCATTTGCAAGAAAAATTAAATTGTCTTATTGCTTTTGTTGTTTAAACAAGTTTCATCAATTTCAACGACACACACAACTTGTAACAAAGCTTCAAGATGATATTTGTTTACATAATATTATATTGCCGATTTTATAATTGCCAATTTCGTACATGAACTTGAAGATACAGATCAGATTTGTATCTCCAATGTACAATTTGTAGTTCTTTGAATATGTCCAAGGACAAGATGGTCTAATGGCAAGTAAAGATATTATTCTTAAAGGAATGACTGTTGCAACATGCACGGTGATAAACATGCCATTCCTTGGCAATATTATTTATCGTTGAAACAGTGGGAAAAGAGGAATGCAAGTTTTTATCTTATTATTATGAACTAATTTAACGAAACAAGTGTTAACTTTACATTTATTGCATGAGCTTAAATTAAAAAATGTCGTTCTTTTTACACTGTATCTAAGTTTTAAAATAAATGCAAACTTTCGATATAGGCGTTGCTCACATTCAATGCACTATTTTCGATATTAAAATTTTCCAAAAGGATACAATACCAAACCTGACGCAAGAAAAAGCCCAAGTCAGTCGTAAGCAGTAAAAAGGATTAAACCAAGAGCTTCCATGGCTTTACGTCCATTATATACGTTTGTAACCGTTGCGCTGATTGGATGCAAGCTAAAACAGTTACATGTGCGACGTCAGCATGTTTGTCCACACGTCATACTTCACAATTTCAGTGCAAAAGGGGAAAAACCTAGCAACAGAAAACGTAGCAACAGTAGTCGACGTAGCAAGTAAATAAAGTATATCAAGTTGAACAAAATGAGAAAAAAAGGTCGACATCGTAAAGTTATTTTCTTTAGTCAAATGAGTACCTCGGGGAAAAATATTGTTTGAATATATTTATAAGGATTTTCTTTTTAAAACAGTAAGGTCCGCATAGTTTAGTTCAGTCTGCTAGAAAGATATCTGTATCTTCTACATTTTTAAACATCGTCATTTGCTGCGGGACTGGTTAATCTAGAAGCAGACATTCTATTGTGTCAGCGGATGTCGTATACATCGTAGTATATCCGTAATTAAACGAGAGAAAGAGAAATGTATTGCTCTCTGCATAACAGTGTAAATACTAATTAGCTCAAAAACTCTTCTTCTTTAATTTCAACGTGAGAGATCTTAAAATGGGATTGGAACTGTTGACATCTATAACGGAAAAAGCGGACATTAATGGACAGATTGTCTCTTTTATCAGGAGTTTCATAAGGACAAAGTCTTTCGTCAGCCTTCAATACCTCAACGAAATTACCGTTTCACGTCAGATTAATGCGTAATTTATTGTGACGAGAAGTATTGAAGCATATTAGCGAAGACATAACTGAGATAAAAAGGCGTCCAATTATTAGGAAAATTACCCGAAGTGCCAGAAATACGCCATCATGGATTTTGGAAGATCGTTCTTAATCTATCACGCTGACTATATCACCCTATCGTAGGTGTTAGGCTGCTGTGGCTAGTGCACGAAGATGTAACCTGGTACATCAGTACGCATGTCAGGAACGTTGTTGATCTTCTTACAACAAATCTGTTTTCTCAGTTGTTGGTAGGCGACGAATATACAAACTTCTGAAATACATACTAACAAGACAGAGACTTAATTCTGATTGCAACATGTAACATATCGTTCAAAAGTGGACAAATTTCTCAATAGACTAGCGTTATATACAGTATCTTTAAATTAAAGGTGTAGGACAAAGTGGATCAAAGTAGGGGTCGTCTGTATAGCGCCAAAATAATGTCATTATAGTACAAACAAGGCGCTAAACATCATCGAAAAGAAAAGATAAAACCTGTTGTATATTGCTCCACGTATTTCAGTCTTGTTATCCGCAGAGAGGACACTTTAGAACGACCTGTTCTTTAATGCTTCTATAGCGCATTGGTAACCACTGAAATTTTGTAGAATCAATTCAAAGATGCCAACCACTGACGAAAGATACTAAAGCAAATACACTACCACAAGCAGCAAATGAAAAGTACCATTCACGATATGTAAAATATGCTAGCAAACAAAAGGTACTCAAGAGTATTAATTTAAAGCGTAGTGAACACTTAAATGTTCATTGTTAGGTACAAAAAAGAGTAAGACAATTTACTTTTCAAGATTGTCTCAATATTGGATGAAAACCGGACGAAAGGAAATAAATCTACGAATGACAGTTACCCATAATCCTCCTTATTATTCTATGCTTTCATTTCTTTCATGGGTTTTACTCCTTTTTATACGTGAGAGGAAACTATAAGCAACATTATTTATTGTGGCAGTATACGTTGTCCACTAAGCCTATGTAGATGTGGGGAAATTAAAGGACTATATTGAATAAGGGCCATTTTCTGCCCCCTCTCCAAATGTCCTTATATGATGCATACTCTACACCTGAGGTGGTTAACATTTATTTCTGACATCAGTTTTGTGTTCACGTGTACGTCGACATGGTTACAGGGTTTCAAAACACTATCAAAAAAGACAAGAAAAGTAGTCATGTTCTCCATTTACTTCTCATAGATACTACTTTACCATGAGCTATTCACTCAGTTTCAAATGTGCAATATGCATTTTTATTATTTTAGGGGTTATAAAGCTCAATAAATAAAGTTTAGTTTCTAAAACTGTTCCAAAATGGTCCAAACGTAGACAAAAAAAGAATACCGAACTTTATATGTCAGCTGAAAACTGTTGCTAAAATACGTTGACAAAAAGGTACTTAATCATAAAATACAAAAACTGTTCCTCAATAAAATATTTTTTAATATTATTGAATTATTTAAATGATTGTTTGATATTATTGAATATTACTGTAAAGGAGGCGTTAACAGGGGCCTGTACGTTCGCTTCTTCGCCGAATACATGGGTTTGTTACCTTCACTGGAAATGACAAATGTTCTTTATGTATTTATGTACTTTTATCCTTAAATTTTCATGGCAATATAACACACACACTACTGTATTTCTATCTTTAGAAGAAAAAAAAATAAATTGTCTTCCCCACCCCTTGAGGTAACCTATAGTCAAACTATAATCTATTTATAAACTATATATTTTCTGTAAAGATATGATATGGACATTAATAAGAAAGAAAATACTATTGGCTCAGCAATGTTAATGAATTCTGAAAAATGTGAAATATGTTTTAGAAGTAATGGCATTGGAGAATACAGTAAAGAAACATGCTATATGTATTGTACTTTCTAGACCTTTTGCGTCTATTTTAAACCAGCGCGGGAATACTGCATTACATTGACTGCATACAGTTGTCTGTGAAATGTGAGGATGTACACGTTTATAAAGAACATATACCTATAATGTACAAATGGATACACAATCATTTTATTATTTGTTTTGCAAATGTTATTTACCAGCACTTAGAGTCTGCAAAAGATGGTGATTTACATCGTGCAAGATTCGGGGATATATAGAATGAATACAACTTTCAAGGAATTCTTGGGAACAACTTTGCACATAAACTTGGATGAAAAACGAGTTAAAGTATTTTTGTACCTTTTAATTGTTTAAAGTAACTGTATATGACTATACTCTCTCTCTCTCTCTCTCTCTCTCTCTCTCTCTCTCTCTCTCTCTCTCTCTCTCTCTCTCTCTCTCTCTCTCCTCCTCCTCCTCCTCCCCCTCCTCCTCCTATGCACATGTAGGCCTATATTCCTTTCGTGACTCAAAACTGGGGCCTTGGATGGGGTGCAATAAAGAAATTCAAAAACGTACAGAAAAATTTTTAACGAATAAAATAACTTTATATGAATATGTGTTCATATATACCATTAAAGTAAAACTAGTCACATTATTACATTGACGATTATAATTCGACAGAGGTTTCAAAGGCGAATTTTGTGCATAAATATTTTATGTACTGTATACTCTATATGTAGGCCGACATGCTTGTCCGTATTCCTACGCAATAATCATGCGAATATCTCACCGTAAGGCTTTCTATATAACTGGAGGTTCAGAGAAGTGTTAAAATGAAAATCTATGCAAGCAAAGGACGACGAAACATCTGATAAAAGAAATGCACTCACTAAACACATATTACCTAACGGTAGCAGTTAACCAAAACTAATAGCAAATCCTGATGATCGTAATGTCCCCACTCATCCACCCACAATATGACCCAGGGGTGATACACTCCTGTCGTCTGTACAGTTAAGATGAGCAACTGTTACTGTAATTGCCTTTTTCTTGTGTGTGTATTTAACCTTGGACCCGTTTTAGATTAACCGGGAGGTGACCAGACAGAACTTGCAATGACTGCACAGTCATCAGAGAGAATAAAAACCATTAAAAATAAACTATTCAGGCCAACATGGACATAAAAAGTCAAATTATTAATGAGTACGTCTTAAAAGTATACCTTTTTGTATTCATTTGAATGTGGTATGTACATTGCCAGATTACCCATTAAGCATGCTAAGCGCGTGCTTAGGGCACCAACCCAAAGGGGCACTATAATAAAATTATAATTATTTGCTGATTATAAAATTGAATGAATTAAATATGACCATTTCGATCTGCACATACGAGTATTTTGATTTGGAATGGCTGCAGCACTGGCATTTTCCAGTCATTTTTAGCTTCTGATATTTGCTTTTTTTTTTTTTTATTTCACATTTAGTAGTGGGGGTGGGGTGCCATAACATTTTCAATGATGAAGGTCCTGGAAGGCCTTAATCTGGCAATTGTTATGTATTATCATTCTCTCTTCCTCAATATCACACAAATAAGATGCCATAATAATGGAAACACCATGATATGGATGACAATTCAAATTATACAAAATTATCATTTGTCATATAAACATAAAAGGAGCCAGATGACTACTGATGAAAATAGTGGTCACAGTGTAGAAAAACAACTCCTCATTTGATTCTCCGTTGTCATATTCACATTCTGGAATAGATGATGCACCCTTAAAATGACTAGTTAGTGATGCTTTCTTTGTCAACTCATCATTTACCCATCTTTTGCAGACAAGAAACCATGGGAAACTAGATACATGATCACAACACCCAACAACCCGAGCACCAACTTTGCAGGTACAATACCATCCTTTCATGGAGTCCATGGAATGTGTCAGCTTGTATTGGATCCACAGCGAATGGATTTTACTTTTAGAGTGGCGAGACTGGATTTTTACATATAACAGACCTGGAAAATCCATGCATGCCTTAACCTCATAGTGCCCCTCCTCTGTGAAATGCTCATTTGTATACTTTGAAGCCTGTTCGACTTGATAAATGTCCATAGTGATGTCACGCAGGTAATCAACTGATATCCTGGGGAATCCTTTCAGTTTCCAAGTGATGCATCTATCTTGAAGTACAATTTGTGCTTATTCAGCAAGTTGTTCTCTTGAACCAGGATTTAAACCTTATTCGGTTACAGGAATTGATCCATTTTCAAGCCAGAAAAGGTGGTAATAGTCATCATCGGATACAGAAGAAGGAGAATCAAAGTTAGGATATGACTTTGTTTTAATTAGGTCACGCACATTTTGTAAAAGTGATTTAAAATCTGTTCTTTAAAAGTTTTCAAACTCTTTTGTTGCAGTGATAGATCGCAGGGATTCGTTAGTTAAGTAAAGTGGCGCTCTACAGTTTCGTATTTTGCATAGGGTTAGAATTTTAAAGAAAAAGAATTCCCCGGGTTTCCTCACTAGTTCTACTGGCTATTTAGAAAAGACCTTGTATATCTGAGGTATTGTTCAAAGAACCTTTAATTCCCTTTATCTTGGTGTATGATTGATGGGTGTAATATGTGTTATAGAGTATACAGCTTGGCCTTACTCCAGATGTGCACCTTTCAAAAAAGTGCTAGCTCCACTTGGTCATTTTCACTTCCTGAACTTCAGAGGTAAATTGTAAAAAAAATGAGCCGATACCTTTTTTTACATTTTATATATTTAGTAATTCATTCATTGCACTTTCAGAAGCTGGTATTGTCTAGTCTGGCAAAATTCATTTTCCCTATTTTAATAGCTGCTAAGGATAGTGTACTTTAGACAAATTCAGGCTGACTTTTGGAGCACAAGGGAACAGTCATTTTAGTTAGCAGTGTGCTAAGGTCATTTAAAATTTCCAAAAGCACAATATCCAAAGAAATGTCAGTCACATTACATCAAAGTAGCATAAAGGTATGCCAACATTCTCTCCACTGTGCATGTTTTAAATGCAAACAACTTCACCTTACATACGTCACTCTCTCAAAAAGTACATAATAACTGGTGAGCGCCCCCTAAGAGATTTCAAAATGGAATTTGCAACATCTACTATTTGACTGTATAAAAATACTACATTCTGCCAAAGACTGGGTTATGGCACAGATTGGAACATTAACAAGATGATTTTGGTGCCCATATGGTCTTTTACATGCAACACAATATCTGTTAGATCTAGATGTCGATGGAATTTGAAGTTGAATTGATTGTGGGCATTTTATGGCAGCATTTGAAGTGTTTTAGATCATTCACCAAATTATCATATCTGACATAAAGTCTCATTTGTTGTGTGCTTTTCATATATTCGCAAGTATTAACTTTGGCAGTCATATTTAGTCTACAATGATACATAGAGCCTACGAATTCATATGATCAGTTCTTGTCGGGATGGAGCCAGAAACTGATTTTCTGAACAGTATCGAAAAAGAAACAACTCGGCTTATTATGTATTATTTGTCATAATTCTTGTTTTGTATCATAAATTTTTGTGTCATTCATTATGCCATGTTACATCCCAAATTTTTCTATTTCAGAATTGTTTTGGTCTGAATATACTGTATGATTGATATTTTTTATTGTTAGTGCCAACTCCCCCCATCCCCCATGTTTGTTTCCACTAGAAAAAATAGGTAGATGGACATTCGTTTAGTATTATTATTAATGCTGTTATTGTTATTATTATTATTTAGTAATATTATTAATAGTAGTAGTAGAAGTATTTTTAGTAGTAGTAGTAGTCATAGTAGTGGTACTTATATTCAAACAGGATGTCCTTTGAATAAAAGATTTTCATCTGTAAGTGTTATTATATTTATGATTTTCTTTTGTTATAATCACTAAGTGTATTAAGTTATGAGATTAACATTTAATGAAATAAAGAAAATGTGCCATTGCAATAAATATGCAGTACTTAGATAAATAGATTGAACAACCGTATTTTGTTTATTTGTATTTTGCTGATTAGAGGGTATGAATAAAACCATTATCCTTTTCAATTAACAAACCATAAATCAATTCAGTTACTTTAGCCTCCATCCTGACCTTGGGACATGTTTCTCACTGTTTTGAAACAAAATGTGTAATTTCTAATTTCAGTAATTGCTAGAACAATCATTGATTTAGTAGGCAAGTAAAACTTTATGTCAGTCCCAAACCAGGTTTTCTTGATTTGGTGGAGTGATTAGGAAAATGTGATAAAGCATACAAGTCTTAAAAATTTAGTATAAACAAACATGTATAAAAAATTATACTATATAACTATGGAATAATAACAGCTTCACAACACCGGTTCCACCACAATCATTTTCTGATACAAAGATATTTAGCCACTCTCCTCTAATTTCCTTTTAGATGAATACGATACCCATAAAAATATTACACTTTAGGAACATAAAAGTAAAATGATTTGCAAATAATTGAGGCTCATATAATTGTTGGTTTTTGGCGTAGAAGTAATGCAAATAATATTTTCAATAAAAACAATCATCAATCAGTTTAGTTACTTTGCTTCCATCGCGACTGTGGACATGTTTCCCACTGTTTGGAAATGGTTTCTAATTTCAGTAATTATCAGCAACATCATTGATGTAGTAAGCAAGTTTAAAATTTTTATGTCAGCATAAAACCGATTTTTCTTTATGTGGACAATTGCACCGGAAATGTGATAAAAACTCAATATGAAAAAATTGAATATAAATAAACTTGTATGAAAGTTATACTATCTAATTATGGAAGAATAACCGCTTCACAACATTGGTTCCAATACCATTATTTTCTGATGCAGAGATGACTGGCCACCCTTGTATAGTTCCATTTTAGAAAAAAAAGATATCGATAAAATATGTTACCTTGCACAACATAAAAATAAACTGATTTTCAAATTGCGCATTATTTTTTGTTGGTTTTAAAAACTGAGCAGTTGCTAATTTTTTCAAACCTTTAAACTGACAGCTGCTGATATTATGGATATTAATTCTTAAAAGGAAAGAAGAAAAACGAAAAATGGAGCTTTGGGTATTCGAACTTGCTGCGACAAATTGGCTCAATAATGCTATACCATTTGAGCTATTGAAGCTTACTTTGTTCAGTCTGTATATCATTCAAATGACATTTCTTCCAAGCAGATTTATATAACTGCAGACGATCCGTTGTTGTTTGCCCAGTTAATGCATTAGTTTAAAAGAACGGTATTACACTATAATAGTGAGTGAATTAAACGGAGCAAACGGTATCGTGATGGAAATGAAGAACAACCCTTGTTATTTATATATATATATATAAATAATATGTGTACTTATCCTATTATTTAGAGGATGTTTTTGCCAGAAATTGGCACCATAAAAATGCAAATATATTTAATGTTTTCTCCACGTAGTCTTTGTTTACATGTAGTTCCAAATGCCCCTTCAGCGCTTCTTCGAAAAACCGTGTTCCCAAGGCAATTTAGAAAGAATGAAGAAAGAGAGAAATGAATGGATAACATTGTTTTTAAACTATCTGAATAGTTAATATTCCCGGAATTTTGTTAATATAATAATGAAGGAAATAATATAGCGCACTCTAGAAATGCGGGTCTAATTGCTCACGCGTAGCGATACGTAGGCAACTACCGTGCAACAGGGAAAACAACGACAATGATACATAGACAGCAAAATTCAAGAATTTTTTAGTTTTTAGTCATTAGCGCAAACGTGCTCACATAAGTTAATATGAGAACCCAAGAGTTTTCATAAAAATTAATCAACCTGTGTAAATACCTTGTTTCAGCAAGCCTGCGCTAACGTCTTATTTCTAGTTTCAAGTTGCCCACAATGT
>JAECUM010034507.1:0-20894 GCA_016617855.1 Megalonaias nervosa
TATATATATATATATATATATATCGCATCGCTACTAATACTCAGCAAATCAAATCTGATGATGATGTTAATAATTTTAACGCCTCTAACCAGGCAGTAGATAAGTATGCTAGACAAACAAAACAGGAAAGGAGACAAAAAGAAGAAGAAATTAAGTCAAAATTTGAAGAAGATAAACGAAGGAGGAAATTATATTCACCTGGGAGGGAATTTTCACCAAGGTGGGAATCACGTTCACCAAGTAAGAAAGAAACAACTGGAAGTGGTCTTTTTACACCATGTCCTAATAATGTTCTTGCTGATGTTGAACGATTAGAAATTTTAATCGGTGGAAAACGAGCAGGTAATAATTCTCCAGAAATCATTAATGAAGCAGCTGCTATTTGTCAGAGATCATTTACAGGTGGTGTCATGGACATTAATGTTTATCAGTCCCTCATCGATGAAATCGTTGATGATTATTACCGCAGCGATTAAAGGCAACAATTAGATGCAGCGAATAAAATGAGATGGTAATACACAATGCTCAACGTGCCCCGGCCATGGTCAGGGTGATAAATTCGCGATTACCTACGTATAAAGCAATCTACGGGGATGGACTCGGTTATGTTTTTCGGGGACTATTTAGAAGGATGGCCCCAAAAGCTATGCCGATTGCAAAGCAACTGGGAATGAAAGCTATTGACCTTGTTCGTGAAAAAGGTATTGGTGCTGTTGGTGATGTTGCTAGCAAAGCATTTTCAGCGATTAAAGATAGACTAGCACGATTGATACGACGAAAACCTCGGCCAGTAAAATTACCCAGCACTGAAGTGATGCCTGCAAATGTTAGTAAAAAAATAAATCAAGCTGCGAACCAAACACTAGCAGAGTTAGCTGGTGTACCACTATCAGAAAAAGAAAAAAATATAACTGCAAGTTTAATAGCTGGAAGTGGTCTTGTTGTTAGACGATAGCAATTATAATATAGATGTTCAAACGCATATCTGATCACACATTAGACATGGACGCACCAGTTCTCAAGGATGAGTCTGTGCGCGATTATCAGCATTATTCTTATGACGCACGACTGCCAAATCAGCGTGGGCGAACTGAGCTGCAAGTTCAGGACACAAGCAGATATTTCTTACCCGCATTTACTGAAATAGGAGGTGAAATTTTAAAAACAGATAATACTGAATATGGAGCTGATGTTATAGTTGGTTTTGTTCATAATGGCATCATGACGTTGTTCGACAGTGCTAAATATATTATCGACGGAAGACCCATTGAATCGATTCAGAAGACGTCGACGTTGCCACAACGATATTGGGTCCAGCAAGATACAGCTACGATTACTCAAGATCAGCTGGTCCATCAGTGATGTATGTGAAAGATACTTCTAACCACCCTGACAACAGACAGTACAATATAAGACGACCAAGAACCTTCGCCGACACCACTGACGTTCATGTGTGGCCGGTGGTTCATGGTGCTAATCCAGAATTCAATTTAGGATTCGCAGCACATCGATCAATGCTGAAAGATGGAAGTAGAAGATTTTCATGTGTAATTCCATTGTCACATATCTTTGGATTTTGTAGAAATGTCAGAAAGGTTATTTTCGGAGCCAAGCATGCAGTTGTACTCGTACGAAAGGCTACAGATGATGATGCAATATGGCGACATGCTGATGTTGTTGATGTTGGTAAAGTAATACTGACAAAACTTTCGTTGTGGATGCCAGTAATGACTCCAACAATACCTGAAGAAGAACGTTTACTCTCTTTTATGAGTCAGGGTGGTAAATCGATGTTATCATGGTTGAAGATGACCACAGATAGTGTTCAAAGTACAATTAATGGGTTATTTACGTGGCAGATAGCATCACAGCAAGGTGTCTTTGCACCGCGAAATATATTTGTTGCTTTCCAAGATGCTGCACGAGTAAACTCACAAACACAAAGTATAATGATATTTGACAAACTCGGTGTTTTTGAGGTTTCACTGAGAATAAATGGACATCAAGAACCAGCTGAGGATATATTATTAAATTTTGATCAAAATCATGTAGCACGTGTTTATCATCGCTTGATGACATTCATGGGGCGTGATCAGAATGTTGATTCTGGTTTACAAATATCACAGCTAGATTTTACAACGCTGTATCCGATCTTTACTTCTCACTGGAACACTTGGATTTATTTAGACAATCTGTTGTTGATATACATTTTCGAGCTCGTGTGACAAGAGGAGTTATTGCTAATTACAGAGCAATCGCTGTTATACTCAGCGATAAAACAATGTTGCTTAAAGGTGTTGGTGGTAGAATGAAAGTTATTGATGCCCCAGTAGAAAACATGTAATTAAATTGCTCATGATATTATAATGTCATATCGTCATGTTAGTGTCAGTCGGACTCCTGGTCAGATTAAAAATTTACAATCAGTATCAAAAGATAACTGTGGAATAAAAATATCACTAAAGCAAGAACAGATCGCAGGTGGTCCGAATAAACTATCATTATCAGAACGTCAACTTAGGCACTTCAATAAAGCCAAACAATCAAAGACCGGCATACGACTTAATCTTTCTGCGGGTGCCATTAAAGATACCGCTAAGACGGGTGGTATATTTTCACTTCTTGCAGCTATACCAGCGCTGATAGCCGCTGCACCCCCAGCTGTTGCAAAAGCAGCAGCACTTGGTGCTGTTGGAACTGCCGCTGGGATGTCATTAAAGAAAGCAACAGGAAAAGGAATAAAAAAATTCTTAAAAAAAAGGAAAGGGTCTAAGACTGCCAGGAACACCCCATTCGTGGTACGGAAAGGGTCTAAGACTGCCGGGGACATTTCGTTGATTCTTCCTATGTCCAATTTTAATTTACTTGATGCTGCTAAGCAACTAAACATAAAAACCTTCAGAGGTGTTTTTATGCGTGATCAATTACTGCACAAACCAAACAATGTTGAAACTGGTATCATTAATCTCGATATAAGTTCCGGTTCAGGTACTCATTGGGTTGCATACGCGATTGATCCACGTGGAATTGTTTATTTCGATTCGTATCGGTTGGTGCCACCAAAAGATTTTTAAAACTATGTTCACAGACTTTAAAGCTGGTATTCAACATTACCAACACAGATAATAACAGATCTGCCAATATATGGTCGTGAAGTAATTACTGTACTCGACGCTGTGTCAAGGTCCTTTATGCCACCTCATAAAGTCGTGCACGAGTATACCACTTTGTCCAACGTTTAAAACAGACCTTAAAGTATAATCGCTGATATTTATGGAAGATCTTCTACCAGTGCTTTCACTGGCAAGAGCAAAGACGATATCGATTTATCAAAATACACGACTAAGGATGAACTCGCTGATATTTTGAACTTATCTGGAGTTGACCGGGATGAGGTTGTTGTTTTTCAGGATAGATACGGTGTTTTAAAGACGAGTAATATTAAGTGGATCGACATATTTCGTCGAGTTCTCGGTGCTACCACGGATAATATTCCAGTATTTACTGACGGTGGAAGAATCAGAGATTCAGGCGTATCAATCGCAACTATCAAAAATGAAATTATGAAAAGTTTTGCTGATCGTTTACGATCCACCAGTGATACAATGAGAGGCCAACTCAACATGAATGGAAATAAAATTATTGCTTTAAGAGAACCAACATCCGACGAAGAAGCAGCAACGAAAAAATATGTGGATGATAAAGATACTACAATCGATGACAATTAACCACGCTGCGATCTGAATATGACGTTCACGTAAATGTTTATGAATATTTGTAGAAAATTTCTTAAACTTAATAAGACCGCAGAGGATTTTTTTTGGGAAATCCATTGCTCGTTGACATAAAACTCTCCGAGATTAAAACAAAACAAAAATCGACATCATTTGTGGAATTACTAATATCGTTATTAAAACTAATCTGATTAAAATTCCTCCCAAGCAGGTCATCAATGTGGTATATACTGTATCATCAAGATCAGCAACATGGTCACAGTAAAATAACACTATCAAACATACTGCGGAAGTAACTGGTGTGTAAAGGCTGTCCGTGTTCAGCTTTGTAAAATTTAGGATATTTACCACGTATCCATGGCGTCATTCAACCGATAATTTTTCTGGGACCGTGTCTATTGTGTTAAATAAACGTTTATACTGGAACCATCTCATAAAAAATTAACCGCAGCGCCCTACTGGTGGTGTGGGGAATTTGTTGCTGAAACACCTCAATTAATTACTTAGTATCGAGTATGATTTCACAAACGTCAGATCCAAATTTTGTAAACAAATACAGATACGAGCAAGTGTGTTTGTGGCAACATCGATTGAAAAGCAGAAAAAATATCAGAGACGTGTTGTAATTATTGATGTAATTGTTTATTCAACAACTGCGGTTGTTGCTGGAACAGTAACAATTATTGGTGCATTGTCAACATCGTTTGTGTTGCCTGTTGCAATTGGAATTGGTGTTTCTGCTGCAACGGGCATTGCCGGCATTCTTAATATCATCGCAAAAAAATTATCATCATGCACAATCGATAAATTACATGATTATACAATGAAATTGACAGCGGTGACATCTGCATATTCAAAATTATCATCGATGATATCAACAAGCCTTAATGATAGAATAATATCTGATCAGGAATTCAACGAAATGATTAAGATCTACAACGAAGTGATGCCAGTGCGTCAATGCACAATTGAACAATAACAATATTAATAAATCTCATCACAAGAACTACTACAACAGATCGCTGATAACACATCAAAACAAAAAAAAAAAACGATGATATCAGCGAGTTCAACACAACCAGAATTTAGTATAAATTTTCCAACTGCGATTCAAGAGAAAGAAATAGCACTAGCACAATTACGAGTTTATTATAGTTGACCAAATATTAGATCAAAACCATTCGGTGAGTTACCTTCAAACAATTCACTGGTATTTGCAAATACAAACCGCGACAATGGAACTCCAGATTTTCAAGTTGTAAGTATACCTACAGGCACTTATTAAATAGAACAGATCAAAGATGAATTCCAACGCAGAATTAAATCTATGACAGGAAAAGAATCCAAAATAGCTATAGTTGTTCACGAATAAACGTTATCGGTGGCGATTGAAATAAACTCACAAGATTACGCTGTAGATATATATCAATCATCAATCAAAATCGTGTTAGGATGGCCAGAAGTTGCGCCGGTTTATCGAGGTCTACCAGAACCAATCAAGAATGAATTTTTTACAAGAAAACAAATATTTATGAGGCTTCCGAAGTATCGAAAGGAATTTCCGTGGATGTATTTAAACAGATATGTATTTATTAACGAGCGTGGAGGAATTCACAATTTAATAAATTATTTATTTACTCTTGAAGACACGAGAAAATCTATTAATGTAGAGTTTATTAGAACATTTGCTTCTGCAATCAAATTTGAATACGACCGAACATACGCTGATATAAAAAATTTGTTTTTAAGTATAATACAATGTTACAGCGATGATATGAAAGAACAGATTATCGAATCAATTCAGCATATGATGCAGGTTATATTAGACCAAAAATATGTTAACAAGATCATCATTGAAAACATAAAATCCGATGATGATTTACGAGATTTGTTTGTTATGCACTACGGAAGAGCGATTAATCTAGATGATGATAATTTAATAATACCCGATCTTGACTTTTATGCAGGGCAAAAAATCAATAGTTTCATCGATGATTATTTTCCAAAGGTTCTCGAATCTTGGAGAGAAATGAACCCACCGCCAGGTATTCTGAAACACAACAACGATCCATACGGTGAAGGCCGTCATATCTCACCTGGTATTGTAAATATCACATCAACGATCGCAGTCAACCTTGTGTGCGACGTAATTGATGGAAGTTATGAAGTAGACCTTGAAGAATCCAATCAGGCCCAGCAGGGATATATCTTATACACATTTACCCCTCAAGTACCTCCAGGACATTTAATTGTATCGGAACCAATTAATTCAGTTTATCTGCGAGTTCATAATCCAATATTATCAAGAATATATTTCTAACTTACTGACCAGATCGGACATTTGTTGGATTTACAAGGAGAATCATTAAATATTAGTCTGTATGTGAGATCGTAGAACCTAAAACAACAGAATCAGTATATTGTAAAACAAAAAAATTATTATCTGAATAAATATTCTGAGTAAATATCCATACAATCGTTGTCTATCGAATTCCGAAATTAAAGAATATAATTAATAATATAATGAAGGCAAAAACCATATTCATTCAAAACAATGATGATTATCGTTTTGCTGAGAGCCCACCTCCTGATAGTAAAGTTACTATTACGAAGTAAGGTGGTTTAAAAATAGTAAAGATATCCGATAGACATCGTATAGGATTCTCACAGCGATTTTCTGTTATTCCTACTTCACGTGATGAACGTGCACGAAAACGATTGCAGCGAAAAATTCAAGCGAAGAGACACACGGAAATGATTCAGTGAAATTTAACGTACCGAAACAGAAGTATCATTTATCTCTATCATCGATGTGGAATCGATACAATCATATTCCACAAGCATAAAACACTAGAATCAGTATTTTGTAAAACAAAACAATTTGTCAAATAAATTATCTCAATAAATATTCTGAGTAAATCTGATTCTGAGTAAATAGTATAATCTGATTTTGAGTAAATATTATTATCAGAATGAAAATAAATATTATTGTAATCTGACTCTGAACTTACCTCTGCTCACGTACAAATCCACTTGCAGAATGACCACGGAGAGAAATTCTGGCTGCTTTTTATAGTGTTACTCTGGAAATCACGTGATCGATATATTCTGGAAATTCCGTGTAGGCGTTTCTTTGTCCTCTAAAAAATCACGTGATCGATTTATTCTGGAAATTCCGCGTAGGCGTTATGACGCTATAAAAGGCAGCCAGAATTTCTCTCAGTGGTCATTCTGCAAGTGGATTTGTACGTGAGCAGAGGTAAGTAAAACATTTGTTGTATCTACGTATTCATTTATGGTTGTGTAAATTTTTTTAATTTAAATAAATATTTATTATATAATGAATAACGAAAATATTAATATTATTATTTCTGCAATTGAGAAATTACAACATGACTGAATAAAAATCTCCGATTAGCTTAATCCTGAAAAGATTATTTGTGATTTTGAATCATTACAACAACGAAAATTTGAAAATAAATATACATTACCATCTGATTACAGATTCATGAAGTTGATTTATCGATCGATGTTAGAATCCTTGGCAACGGTCGATGACACGCAAGTTGAAAATTTTGTTTTACTCGCAAACTAGTTTGAAAAAATTAGGGCAGAACTATCCCACGAATACGAAGCAAAAAAGTTTGTGAATAATCGTATAAGGCAGTTGAGAAAGATTATGTCAGATCGTCAAACGATCCATTGTAAAAGCGCTGTCATCAGTGACTGTAGTGAAAGTAGTGACAGTGAAAATATTGGACCAGTGACTGTGGTAATGGCTAAACGAAACCTCTGGCAGAATTCCTGATATCCTTAACAGTGTCAAGGGAGAATAATTCATTTCTGATTATAGTAAAAAAAAATATTTATTTTTTATTCAGAATCAGATCATAATAATTATTCTGATTATAATATTTATTTTTTATTCTGATAATAATATTTATTCTGACAATAATATTTATTCAGAATCAGATTATAATGTTTATTTTTATTCTGATAATAATATTTACTCAGAATCAGATTATAATATTTATTTTTATTCTGATTATATTTACTCAAAATCAGATTATAATATTTAATTTTATTCTGATAATAACATTTAATATTATTCTGATAATAATATTTAATTTTATTCTGATAATAATATTTATTCAGAATCAGATTATAATATTTATTCAGAATAATGTTTATTCAGATCAGATTATAATATTTATTCTGATAATAATATTTACTCAGAATAATTTTTTATTCTGATGATAATATTTATTCAGAATCAGATTCTAATATTTACTCAGAATCAGATTTATTTTTATTCTGATAATAATATTTATTCAGAATCAGATCATAATATTTACTCAGAATCAGATTTATTTTTTATTCTGATAATAATATTTATACAGAATCATATTATAATAATTACTCAGAATCAGATTTATTTTTTATTCTGATAATAATATTTATTCTGAATCAGATTATAATATTTATTCAGAATCAGATTATAATATTTATTCTGATAACATTTAATTTTGTTCTGATAATAATATTTATTCAGAATCAGATTATAATATTTAATTTTATTCTGATAATAATATTAAATTTTATTCTGATAATAACATTTACTCAGAATCAGATTATAATATTTAATTTTATTCTGATATTAATATTTACTCAGAATCAGATTATAATATTTATTCTGATAATCATATTTACTCAGAATCAGATTATAATATTTATTCTGATAATAATATTTATTCTGATAATAATATTTACTCAGAATCAGATTTATTTCTTATTCTGATAATAATATTTATTTTTATTCTGATAATACTTACTCACAATCAGATTATAATAAAATTTACTCAGAAACAGATTATAATAATATTTATTCAGAATCAGATTATAATATTTATTCTGATTATAATATTTATTTCCTATTCTGATAATAATATTTATTCTCATAAAAAAATTTATTCTGATAATAACATTTATACAGAATCAGATTATAATGTTTATTTGTATTCTGATAATAATATTTATTTAGAATCATATTTGCTTTTATTCTGAAAATAATATTTATTCTTATTCTGATAATAATATTTATTCAGAATCAGATTATAATAATATTTACTCAGAATCAGATTACAATATTTTTCTTCAACTTAGTACTATGTTAATTACCTGACAGACTGAAAAAAATTGTAGTTATATCCTGAGAGAAATTACTTCACCACATAGATATTTTATTCAGGAGTGGCAGTGTACTTAAATATTATTCATTGTTCGTATTTCTTTGAAAATGCCGATTTGAATATTTTATCTGCGACACATTGTACCGAAGGTGTGACAATATTACAATATTTTCCAGCTGCATTCATTGACTTAAATATTATTTCTTCAGTAGTCCCCACGTTCACGGATTTAACAGTCTTCTTGCAAATTTTTACATTTTCCAGTATTCCCAAATTGTAAATTATGACTTTGTGTAACAGCTCGAATTTTATCCAAAGAATTATCTTTCGGACCTCGATCAATACGATCGATCAAAAGTCCATCTTTTGATCCATCCATGATAACACTCGTAAATAAATCTATGACAAAGATATCTTTTTTTTCCAATAGTAAATCTAAGATAACCAGTATTATCAAAAGTACCGACCGGTTCTTTTAATCGACAGTGCCTAATTACACCATTACGAGATCCTTCATAATTTTTGATGATGGGATGTTTGACAAATTCATTATGTTTCATTTATATATTAATATTTTTTGTCGAAATGATTATTTTGAAAATCTGGCGAGATAATCATCTGCGGTTTTTATGGGAGATTCGATGCCATCGGTATTATGTTTTTATCATAATATCGTTTCAGTTCTCTGTACTTTTTACTACCGCATTGTACACACAACTGAGTTTCTACTCTAATGCCAACACCACATCGTAAACACCGTTTTGGTCCTAGGCTGCCTCTGCGAACACTTTGCATATGATATCCACAGAATTCATTTACGCAGGCTTTGTTACAAGGAACTGAAAAACCTATCATACACTATTTGCATTTATTGTTTGTTTGAATCATTTATATTTATATATATATATATATATATATATATATATATATATATATATATATATATATATATATATATATATATATATATATATATATATATATATATATATATATATATATATATATAAACTTCAATTTAAATATATATTTGCCTTAATAATAATATGGAGGAGTCATCTGCAATTAAACCCTCTAAAGCCAGATTCGATCTTGACAAAATACCGAAAGATAATGAACCTAAATTCAGTTTTTCGATGCAAAACCTGGCATTAAAGAATAGGGATATAACTAATCGTATCCGTGAATCCAAGAAGGAATTTCGTGACGATGGTGCGGCTCATGTATGGTCAACATTCAAAATCATGAATGTCGTCCATGCTACAATGAATGACAAACGAGCAGCGACAATTATTAATTATCTCGACAAAGATTTTTTTTCTAATGAAATTCATCGTAGCGACAGACGTCGATACTTGGATTATCCATGATAAACGTGACCCTGTACGCCTGATACAGTCAGGACACATCGGAAATATTGTCACGTTAAATAAAAATTACAAACCAGGAGCGTTGACTGGTATTGACAAACCATATTATGAACGAGCGCATTGTGTTACTGCAGTTGCTTATGCGTTGTATCCGTTGAATGATAAACCCAACGTCGATGATCTCAAACCGATGAAACTACGTCGTTGACTTCGTCAAGACTGAATTGTGTTGCTGAACAAGTTACAGAACACTTCCCAAACGCGATGCGTGGAAAAGATTTAACTGATCTAAGACGTAAAGAAATAAGTGAGTGGGCAGAAGCAGTTAAAGATACCGGAGCGTCTATTAAAGATGTTACTGAGCTTTGAAAGAGATTAAAATTTCCAATAACAGTGAAGACGATAACCGGAGAGATTTTGTATAAATCGAAATATGAATCAAGTGGAGCTCCGATAGAAATTATCGATCATAATGCACATCCGTGGGCATCAGCAGTAACAATATTTCCACGAGACAGAACAGTTAAATTTTATAATAATTATATATTTGATTTTATTAAAAATATTAGCAAGCGTGACCCTGTGTCCGTGTGGTTATGACGGAGTTCAGAATCTGCATATTATGATTAGTTTGTACGACCTAACGGAGAAATTTATCGTGCAGAATATCTCCACGAAGAAATGAAAAATACTGCATTAGAGTATACTCCCGACAATGTCTTGACGGAGTCAGGAGTTGAACAATTACTGAATAATTGTTTTACCGTTCCATCAGTTGTTGCAGACGCTGCTCAGGAGAAGAATTCATGGTCACCGACGAGATCGGAATTTCTTTTTGATATCCAGCGTAGTTGTGTGGAATACGGACACGGCGGATTGTGGAATACTAAATACGATTATAGGAATGTTATTTCAGTTGATATGGTAGCATGTTATCCTGGAAGTTTAATTGGATACGGAGAGTGTTCTGAATACTTTATGAGATTTGGACATCCAACACACGAGATGACCAGAGTTGCGATAAATGGTCCCTTAACAGATTTTGATTTAACTGGATTTACCTCTGAAGAGTCATTCGAATTTCCGGAAAACCTCCATCTGATTGTTTATGCGTGGTTTGGAAGACATTTCTCAGAAAAATACTGGGCTCCAATAGTACTATTACGATACATGCTTGATGTAGAAATATTGATATCGTTAGTTGTAAGTGAAGCGGTAACATCGTATCGTCTGCAGAAACAAATCTGGTCACCACAACCAAAGAAATACTCAGATTATGAAAATCCTGATGCGATTTATTATGAAAATAAAGTTGCAAAAGATCTCGGCAGAAACATAATTGGTAAATTTACTCAGGTTGGTTCATGTGATCATAAACGACATTGTACAAGATTAATTATGGACGATGCTGAACTCGATTTTATAATTGCTGATATAACGGAGAAAAACACATTTATAAGTCGACGTAATGCTTATTTATCTGATCGAACTTAATTAGGTACAATTGTAAGTTTTATTGATGGTGACTCACCGCAATTTACTCATTTAAGATCTTCAATGCTTGCGTACGTTTCGATAAATTTACTATCCATGGTAAACAAATTTCCTCGGACTGCGGTAAGGGTTGCCACAGATTCATTTTTCATAGACAGAAAATATACGGATTTATTAAAACAATTAATAGGTTATGATGAGTTGTGGGGTAAAAGGAGAATAAAGCAAGAAGATTTACTCAGTTATTCTGAATCTGCTGATGTTGAAATTAAGGAGATATATCACAAGAATAATAATCAAATATCAAAATCATTAGCACCATCTGTATGTGATCCTGTGGCAAGATATAAAACCGTTTATCTCAATGAGCCTGTAGGTTCTGGTAAAACAACACGTGCGACTGAATTATTTAAAAATTTTGATATTATTGTTTTGACACAGACACATAGACTCACCAGAGAAATGAACGAACGAGGAGTAAAATCTCAAACTTATCATAGTTTCTTCAGATGGTGCAGAGACACATGGACTCCTGAACGAATGGGTGAAAAATACATTCCTAAAATTATTATTTGGGATGAAGTATGCACAGTATCGATGGAAGTATTAAGAATATTTCTTGATTGGCTGTTGACAAAGAATACAGCTGTGATAATGTGTGGCGATCATGGTCATCCGCCACCTTTTGTTGGACAGTCTCCACATGAGTGGTTAAACACATTTGTAGATTATTACGAAGTAATAACCGATGATCACAGAGCTATTGATGAACGGCTGAAAGAGTTTAAAAAATTAATCAGACTGCAGCCAGATAAGATTCAATGTGAAATAATGCGTGAAGTAATTTCAGAAACTCCGATGAGTGATTTTTGAAATTTATGGAGGCCTACTGATCTGATAGTTGCAAGTAGAAAGATAGTTCGTGATACACTTCAACAACAAATATTTCTATTACATAAAGAAAAATTTTCAAATCTACCTGTAGCATTGTGTAATCGCCCAGCATATACTCGACGACAGAATATTGAAGTTGAGATTCCAGGACGAGACACCGAAGGCTTGACAGAGTCAAGGAAACAAAATCTTGTATTAAATGATATTATTTTAGTTCCTGTGAGTGCTGTCGAGAGCGCATTAACGATGATTTGTCATCTCCGTGGACACTAGGATACGCTACAACGATTTACTGATCACAAGGATTTACTATTTCTGATACAAATATTGGATTATCGATGATCGTATTGAATGGTCAAACTTAGTTTATCTCGCAGTGTCTCGAGTCAGAAGAATATCTCAATTGCGGAGGGTTATCATGGATTGCGTAATAACCGAAGAAATCACTGACGATGTTAATAACGACTTGGTCGTCATCAAGAAAAAATTAGCGAGCTATAAACAATGTGACAAAAAAAAAATAAACGCGACTTTGATCTCGATGCTGGATTTATTATGACGTTAAAGCAACGACAGAATAATCATTTTGCGAATTGTAATGCAATAATGTTGTGTCAGTATTTGAATAATAATCCAAGACAATTCACCGTGGATAGAGTTAATAGTAGTCATGGTCACACACGCGAAAATGTGATGTTGACCTCTCTTGAGCGTAATCAATGTCGGGCCGCCAGTTTACAAACGTGAGCGCGGTGGTAATTGTGTGTCTTCAGGAATTACTTGTAATTGTTCACGTACAAATCCACGCTGAGGAGCAGTTGAATCTAGTCTGTAGATTGCAGGTCTACCCGTGGATCTTACCACGCTGGAAATTTTATGTGTGGTCACACTCCAGATAGGATCAGTTGCTCTTTATTTACCACCTTTAAGTTCACCAGGTTCATATAAATATCTTACAGTCACATTACCTAGGACTGGTTGTTTTGAGAAAGAGTCATGTTCTATTGGTGTATGTTTCTTTGTGATCGTATTAGTAGGCTTCATAGAAGTTGCACGAGTAATTTCATTATTTAACGCAGCTGTCACACTTGGTAAGTCTTGTAACCCATTCACGAGATCTCCTATCTTTCTGAACTATTCCCTTTGCATATTGATATCCAAATAACCGCTCAGCAAGTGTTCGATTAAATCGTTCAACGATTGCCTGATTGCGATGAATTGCGGTGTGTCCTCGTCTGATGTTGACATTATGTTTTTTCATCAGAGATGATACTGCACCAGGAAATTCATTGCCAGGATCAACCTGTAGCAGTTGTGGCCATTGTAGACCACCACGTTGATAAATTCGTTCAAACGCAGATGCAACTTCAGTTGCTGTTTTAGTTGATAGTGGTTCTGCTTCTTTATATCTACTTGCAACGTCAACGACAGTTAACGCGTAATTGTATGTGCGTGATTGACGTCTACCAGTTTTAATAGTATCATGTGGTAAAAACAAAATATTTGCTTGATGAACTTCATTGGGAGTAGTGACATTAAAATGTGCGTACTGAATTGTTTTAGGTGGTGGTAAATAAACTTGCCATATTGCCTATCGTGCTAACCAATTTGCAGCAACAGAACGTGAGACACCTGCTGCATCAGCAAGTTTGCTAATCGCTGCTATACCCCTCCAATATCCTCTTGGACTATAATAAATCGATTCCATTATTATCATAATAATCGGTTGATTAATTACCAGTCCCTAGTACTAGTTTACCTTTCATCGCAGATTTTACTAGGAAACTAGCAAGTTTTTCTCGGAGAGATTATTTTTTATGGAATTTAATACGTGAATTAACTTCACATCTGCAATATGTCGTTGTTGTAAATCTTTGCTTTTGTACGCGACATTATGAACGTGACATGCTTGATCAATCACATTTATTGGATACTCTCCAGGTTTTGGTTGGTCTCGTTCGTCAATGTTTTTCTCCTGGGTTTTTAGCCCATGGAGCTCCTGGTAATTTTCCTAATGAAGCAGCGATATCTCCACCTGTCTTCGTTGGTTTGTCGGAGATAAATTTGTATTTTTTTGTACCACATTTCACACACTTGCCTGTAAGTGCACGCTTTTTATTTATTTATTTATTTATTTATTTATTTATTTATTTATTTATTTATTTATTTTTTGTAATTATTGTTGTTAATCCACTTGTGGGGGTGGGTGCTCTGCATCGAACGCAATATAAATCCATATAATTATTATATTTCTACAACATGGATATCATTGACTTCTCAGCAACACGAAAGCAAGAACCAGTAAAGCATCATCCAGCGCTACCAAATTCTATCAGGTGTATAATAATTGGGCCATCTGGGTCTGGTAAAACACAATTATTACTTAATCTGATAATGAGATGGCTCAAGTGGGATAGGTTATAACTAGTGGCACCATCCGTAGATGATCAACGATGTTGTGAAGTACTTAAATATTTAAATGAAAACGCAAAGTCGTTGCATGAAGACGATGACGGTGATGGTGTTGTTAATTTTATTACCGATATTGACGAGGCCCCATCTGTAGATGAACTTGATGGACGAAGTAATAATCTCGTAGTATACGATGATGTAATGCTGGACAAACAATCAAATCCAGCTCGGATATTTTCCAGAGGCAGACATAAAAACACAGATGTAATATATGTTACTCAGCGATATCCACAAATACCTAAAGTGATCACAGACAATTGTAATATTTTAGTTGTGTTTAATGGAGTAGATAATTATACTTTGCAAAATATTTATTATACTTGGTGTTCAGGGGATATGGATATAATTAAGTTTTAAAATTTATTTTCAAAAGCGCAAGCTACCCCACACGGATTTATAACGATAAATTTACATGACCCTCGGTCACGATATCGTATAGGTCTCAATAAAATGTTTGCTTGATACCACAGCAGCAGAGAGAGTGAACGACCAAAACTGAGTGACCAGCGAGTAAACGAGTCGTATACAAAAAAATGCAAACGTCAAAGATAAAGTAACAAAATGAGCTAACCCAATTGGTCGGTTAGAGGCTTTGGTTTGGTGTTATTGACCTTGTATTTTCATTTTCGTAGGAAGCCGTATTTTTCATAAATAAGTACTCCTGCAAAATGGTCTGTTCACCCTCTCTGCTGCTGCCTTTAAAAATATGACCCTGACAAAAGTATTCCCTGTCCCTTATTTAAAAGTGTGTGGAATTGATGTCGTGCGAGAACAAAGATAGGGAATTTCTGATAGGCTATTACATGTAGAGTGATCCCGAGGAAGTTTGAAATTACAACAAAACAAAAATGTCAGTGTCCCATAGCCAAATCTAAAAAAAAAAAAGAAATAAACGATGATAATTATTGGAAAGAGTTACAAAAATACTATGTACTTAAATTCAATAGCGCGACATCGGTGTATTTTCGAAGTTTTATATTTGTATATGCTACATGGAAAGAAGGAAATACATCAGATTCCTCTTTTTAGTCAAAGTTATCGATAATAACTCTCGTGGGAAAAAAAAATAGTTCACTGAATATGTACATAAGGAACCATCCCCTTCAATGTGACCCAGTGAAATAATATTATGTATGCTGTATAACTCTGTATACAGGATGAAACGAACGTCGTATTTTCAATACTCTCTCTCTCTCTCTCTCTCTCTCTCTCTCTCTCTCTCTCTCTCTCTCTCTCTCTCTCTCATTTTTCCACTAGGATTGTTTCACGTTGTGAAGACAGCCCTCATGTACTCAACTTACCTGGGGTGGAGAATGTCGCCACGACATTGGCGACTGACGTTTGTTACAAAAGACTGCGGCTTGAATCGACACTGCAGGGAACAAAGGGGCAGCTATCTTCAAAGGAACGAAGTAACTGGTAAAACCGGAAAAGGTTGTTTATTCACACCCAAGCTGTAGCCTAGCCGCGGCAGAAAGAAATTGACATGCGCCTGTGAAAATAGGCAGATTACAGTTCAAAAAGACTCCAGTATCAAATCAGGGCTGAGTTAGGGAAATATGGGCGGGGTACCTGTCCGAAGCAGACCCTTATTCAACAGGTCATTTGACGATCACTTCAGTACTCGCCAGGATTTTTTACCAACGCAGAGGTCTAGTAAGTTAGGGAGTGAATTCTAATAGGCTTACTCCGAATGCACGTCATTCGTAAAAGGGAGAGCGGGAATTCAGACTTGAAAAGCTTCAAGGTAAGAATTCATCGCCCGAATTTGTTGAACATTAACAACTGAGAGTTGTAAATTTATATGTAGTTTGTAGAAATTGATTACTAGAATTAAGTTGGTATGTAGAAGTTACCTTTATTAGAGTTAATCTCACCTACGTATTTTATTTATTTACCTATCATAACGTTCTGTAGAGAAATTAGTAGTATACAAGATTGAATTACGTAGCTTGTTAGCCTGTGATCGGAATTAATTGTGTAATCTGCAGCTGTGTGCATCTTATTGAATTATTGCATTTATTAATGAGTTATGTTAGAACTTGTACTTGTTTTAATTTTGAATTTGAATGCATAGTTGTGAACTATACAGAGTTAGGCATGTTGGCCTTGTGAACATATCGTGAAGTATATCTGCATATTTGTATTTGAATACTGTGTGTATCTCTTACGATTTGTAAAGTAAGGAATGCTTCTGATTGTGTGATGTTGGTAGGTACTATATCGAGAATTAAATATGTGTACTCATGTCACGGAAGTTGTTGATGTATGTATCAGGATTCGTTAGTACCGTTGTTGTATTATTACCCTTATTTTATCGTACAAGCGTGTATGAAATATTTCGATGTGAGTGTATGCGTGACCTAACGATTTTAATCGCCATTATGCTGATGAAAGGTTGTGTGAGGGTGTGAGATTGTTTAGGTCGAAAAGGAGACGACTATACGTCCCTTATTATTTACACAGAAGCTTTCGGTGCTGTTTGGAATTGTTCGGGTTGCCACCCAAAGGTGATGAAGTAGAGATAAATTGTTATTGAGGTCGCGGGACCGGATGGAGTAACGGAGGCAGAAGTTTGATGGCAGAACGGAGAACGGAAGTGGAGGAAGTGGAAGGGTGAAGGACGTAGTCGATGGACGGAAGGAGTACTGGAGAACCAGTCAAGGAAAAGAAAATAATATAGATGAGTAAAGTAGCAGGGACAGGTGGACACACTCTCACGTTGCACATCAGATGATGAAATTGGCAGATTAAATAGGTCGACCGAGTGGAGAAATTGTGGAAATTTACTTGTGTTGTTTTAGTATTTAGATATGTTATTAAATTGTTATTCGTCAAATTTTTTTATTTTTATACTATCCATCTAGACCGTCGGCATTGCTGACTGGGGTCTCGTAGCTATATATATCCATCTATTTAAAAATTTTAAATTTTAGTCCTCCTACGAAATTAGCAATAATACCCTAGGAGACAACGTTAGAGATTGCCTAAACGTATTATCTAAATTTATTTATGAAAGTTAAGAAATGTTTGTAATAATTTGATTGTTTATAATTATGATTGGAGAAAATAATAGAATGTTCAATAGGATCTACTTAGAAAACTGTTTGTACTTATTCTCGGTCTCACAAACATAGTAAGAGATGGTTTCCTATTTTCTGCGAGTTTTTTTATTTAGAAATTTTTTAAAAAGAGGAAACAGAAAGAATGAGAATAAAAGTCATCTTTATGTTTCTTATCAAAATTTATAGCCGTATTCTACAAGAAGTCTGATTTTTACTTGCAATCGGTACAGTTAGCTCTGATCCCCTGCCATACTTTTGCTGAAAACGAGGTTAGCGGATGGTCGGCTTCATCAGAAATGACGTTATACATAATAGCCAACCATGACTGAAGCTCAAGCGTATTTTTCTGACTGCATGCAGACGATCCTGAACCGGTCTACAGCAAACCGCCTTTAGCCATTCAGAACTACTCGGCTGTGTCTGCTGTTTAGCTTCGTTTTGTGGGTTTAACGCCACTTTGAAGCCTTTAAAGGCTACATATTTCGGCCAGTATATTTCGCGATGGAAAACCCCGTGAAGAACGACAGAAATAAGTGAAGCTATTTTTGTTGTTTTTCGTCCTTTGAGTTAGAAGATGACCATAACATTACTAACTGGTTTCCTTTCTGTGAGTACGTGAATGGCTGATAAGCAAATTTATGCTCTAAACTGTTTGTGGCACACTCGACAGGAGATGCCACTTAAGTTTGCTTGATCAATATATAGGACGTGCTAAGTTCTGAGATTTCCGGTGCACGCGCGTCTGCACTGCCTCTGTAATTCTCTTCCGTTCAAAGTCTGCATCTCCAGCACGGATGAGACTCCGCCAGGTGGAGCAATCCTGAGTAATATCTTCCCAAGATTGAGGTCAGTCTTGAAGTGTTTCAAGGATGACTTGAAGTCTTTCTTCTGACCGTCTTGAGATCGCTTTCTCGCCTTGGGTTCGCCCTAGAAGATCTTTTGTAGTCGCTCTTCGTACATCCTGGTGAACTTGTCTGGTTATCTCAAGTGTGATTTGATCAGCAGAGTGTGGATGTTTGGAATACCTACCCGTAAGAGGACCTCAGTATTTGGGGTCCTGTACTTCCATCTTATACGGCTGACTGTGTCAGGCTTTTGTCAAGTCGATGAATGTCATGAATTGGAGTTCTGTTCCTGACATTTCTCTTGGAGCTGACGAGCTGCAAACACCATGTCTGTTGTCCCTCGTCCTTTCTTGAAGCCACACTGGTGCTCCGGTAGGAACCTGTGATTGATGTGATGCACAAGACAATTAAGCAGAATCCTGGCAAGTATTTGGCGGATATTGACAGCAAGTATATGCTCCGATAGTTGTCGCAGAATTGTCTATTGCCTTTCCGTTTGTATACGTGGGCGATTGACCGGAAGAGTTTAATAACTTTCTGTTCCATGTTCGAGCCTCTGGTTCTGTAAACGCCTGCTGATATAGCATCTGATCCAAGTACTTTGCGATTTGACAGCGGTTCAATTGCTTTCACAGTTTCAGTCGGCATTGGAGGATCAGCAATTATTGTGTTGATTTCACTTGGGAAAATCGATCATTTGTCTTCTCTCTGATAGGTGACTGTTCATCGAGGATGCTGTTGAAGTTTTCTGCCCATCTTTGAAGTATCTTTCCTTTTCGGTGAGCAGCATGGCACTGTCAGCACTCAGTATTGGAGATGTTAAAGATGACTGTGGCTCGTAGATTGTCTTCAGCGCATCATAGATTGGATGCAGCTGAGTACATATAGTTTCTCAAGGATACCTAGCTTTCATCAACATTCTCGGAGTTTATAACGATTTTATCCAGTTGGCTGTACAGTTCTTTGACAAATGCATGTTTCACATTCTCCTGTTTGAATTTGGCAATATTAAGCTTTTTTGGGCACATTTTACCCTGTGGTCGTCTGCTGGGTCGAATCCGGTTACTGAGCTTGGAGATTATAAGCCTGTGGTCAGTCCATCATTCTACAATCTTCGTGGCCTTCATTACTCGGACATCATGCCTGTCTCGTCTCTTGACGATGACGTAGTCAGTAAGATGCCATTGCTTGGGGCGTGGGTGCATCCAAGACGCCTTGTTGCGGTATGGCAGGCGGAATATTTTATTAGTGATTAGGAGTTCGTGTTCAACGCATTTCCTCATGAATCTGTTGTAGTTGCATTTGAAGCACCATTTTGCCGGTGACACCTGGCTATGTCTGGCGATCTTTGCGAACTCTAGTATAGAAGCCACCAAAGATCATGAGCTTGTCTAGCAAGCTTTGTCATATATCCACGATTGTCGAGCCGAGATTTGAACACCTGAGGACCAAGGTGAGTTATCAGTGATCAGTAAAGGTGATCGCCTTTGATCGTTTGGTCGCCCGGCCCCGATTCTTTCTGCAAGGCAAAAATATACATCAGATGTTTGTTGGCACAGTAATTTACCGAAAAATCACACATTTGTTCGTAAAGTTATCCGCGAAAGAAGAAGCCAATCTATTCGGACGACCTCGTCAGTTCCTACGATTTGCTTGACTGTAAAATTTACCACGATGTTGCGTATGAAAAGTTCTATCATTCGTAACTTCTCTGTCAGTCCTTATTTCGTATATAGGGGAAGTAATCCAGATAGTAGCTATCAACATATATTCGAGGTATGATCCGTAGAATTTACTTCGAAATTGCGAATGCGCCTCTCTCAATTGAAGT
>JAECUM010034508.1:0-38146 GCA_016617855.1 Megalonaias nervosa
TGGTAGAGGAAGAATCCGGGAAAACCCCAGAAAGAACCACCGGCACATGAGAAGCTACAGGCAAGCTTTCCCACGTACCCACATTGACCGAGCCCGAGACTCGAACCCACGCAGACAGAGGTGAGATGGCAGTGATCCGTAACGGTGAGCGCTTTAGACCACTTGGCCACTCGGCCACTCCTTAGCGCAAAAGGGGGTGGGGGCTGGATTTCACCTTTAAACATGTTCTGGCCTACATCCGTAAAACTTAATAGCTGACCACTACATATCTGTCCCCACCCCAGGACAATTTTCTGCGGGCGCCCTTGCTGATTATCCGATAATGTTGTCTTTGGTACACACTATCATTAACCTCAAATGTTTGATTAATACAGAATTTAAAGCAAAACATACCTTTAATAGATGCGAAAATCCATCATGGCGTCTTAAAATTCCCGGAATGCATCACTTCCGATGACGTAGGTTGTACGGTATAATGATTTGACATAATCGCAGATACGCGGACGAATATCACGAAGTTCGATTTTTTTTTTTAAGGTGCCAAGAACAATTTAAATCGTTAAACGTAACATATCTTACAATTTCTGCATATCTGGCTTAATATGTTCTTCCAAATTACAATGGTAATTTAATGGGATCAGTTGCAACGGTCTCTTCAGGTGATCCCGCCTGTACTAAAAAAATGCGCTAATCATAGTCTTGACAAAGCGACAATAAACATATTGTCTGCTACATCTTAAACACGAGTAAGGTTCCTCTGAGATACATTAAACAGGAAAAGTAGGCTAACATTTAACTGAAGGACCATGTTTAGCTCTGGGTCATTTATAGTTTTGAATAAAATGATTTGTCAATTAAGAAAATGTTTGAATCAGAGCACAAAGTCACAAGAATGGAATAAAAACGTCAGTCAACATCACTGATATAAAATATTTGATTCTTTTAAAAAAACAAAAATATTATTTGGAAAATTAAATGATACTTACCAAGTTGAAGTTTTCATAATAATTTAATTGCACCTGTAGTACTCTTAGGGATCACGCAAGATGATCCATCTGTCACGTGACGGGTAAATCTTTAGCGAGGTCACAGGATACAAAATTAGAGACGGGGAGGGGGTGTGGGCATGTGGTCCCGAAGGGTACAACAGTTTCAATGAAATTATCATCAAACTTCAGCTTGGCAAGTATCGTTTAATTTTCCAATTTCGTTGAATCTTTCATACCCTAAGGGGCCCCAAGAGAAGTTTAGAGTGTATTCTGCAACTAAAGCATAGTAGGGTACAAAGGCGGAACAATGTTCATCGTAAAACATGAGAATTTATGCAAATTTAATTGAACATGATAAATGGACGTACTGAATCTAATAATAATGGTTGGAGCTGATTCAAACAGTTTTTCACTGAGGAGCCGATTCAACAGTTTTTCAGTGAATGTAACGTTAGATGTGACAAGTTTCTGATAATATTTCAGGAAGATAGTCTTTTGCTCCAACCAGTTGTTTTAATGTTGTAGTCACAGGTACCTAGTTTGAAAAAGTAACACTAGTGAATGCTATTCATTAACTCTGTAGAGCAAAATATCAGTATTGATAGCAGGTGGATTTAAGTCGTCTAGTGGTGCATTTAAGTCGTCTGTCGGGTGCATTTAAGTTGTTTAAGTTGTCTGGTACATTTAAGTCGTCTGTCAGGTGCATTTAAGTTGTCTGTCTGGTACATTAAAATTGTCTGTCTGGTGCAAAGGCTGCTATGTGAATTTCACAAAAATGATTTCCTGCATATGATCACCTATTTGAAAGACAATTCTGTTCTTATAATTCTAAATGTCTAAGATCTAAGAAATGAAGGGTTTGCTGCCTTTGGCCTGAAAGCACTGCCAGAAGCAAAGCCAATGTGTGTGAGGAAAATTTCAAAGGAAGTTTACAAACCCTTGAAAGAAACTGCAAGTATCTTAGCACAATATCAACATCCTGTGTGACTAAATTCTTGGGTAAATCAGGTCTCTTGTTAAACATTCTTCTCCTAAAACATTTAAGCAATGGGTGTTGCGAATAGTGTGAACCATCTGACAAAAATCGAACTATGCTATTAGCAGCTTTAAAAAAAAAGCTGTATCGATAGCACTATAAGCTTATCCAGTACGAAAGAACACAGCTGAAGATTCCCGAAAAAAACCAAAATAAAAAAAAAAAACGCACAAATGAGCAAAAATGTAAGCATATGGCAAGGTCATGTGGAAGAAAAAGAATGTCGGATATTGGGAACAGTATTTATAACCGATCTGCCATGAAAGACAGTAGTTTGGAGAACCAAGGCCCAATCGTGCTACCATCACCTGCTCCCCTCCCACTCCTCCAATTTATGTAGAATTAGGCTGAAAGGGTGAAGAACATATGGTAGTGTGAACTCGCTCCAAGATATAGAAAATGCATCGACACATTAAGCTTGAGGGTCTGGTTGGTATGAAATATATCTTGGCAGTTGACAATTCATTCTCAAGGCAAAAAGTCAATATCACATTTGCCAATTGTTAAATTTCCAGGAAATTTTCATCCCTCAACATGCATTCCAACTCGCAATTTAATTTGTACCTCTTATTCGCCTTTAATAAATATGAAAATTGATTTCTGAATACCAATGTCTCTAGACAAGAATCTGTGTGTGTGTGTGTGTGTGTGTGTGTGTGTGTGTGTGTGTGTGATTTGGATTTTTAACGTAGCTTTAAAAAAAATTTCAGTCATATCTCTACGCTGTCTGCAGGGGCCCTGAGTGGCCGAGTGATCTAAAGCGCCCACCGTTACGGATCACTGCCATCTCACCTCTGTCTGCATGGGTTCGAGTCTCGGATTCGGCCAATGTGGGTATGTGGGAAAGCTTGCCAGTAGCTTCTCGTGGGTTGGTGGTTCTTTCAGGGATTTTCCCGGTTCTTCCTCCACCATTTATACTGGCCGCCATGTATAGTCTATCTTGTGCTGAAAATGGCGTTAAACTCTACCACCACAACAACAATAATGATGTCTGCAGTGTGGCAGTTTATAGTGATGTCTAGAACTGGGGCATCATGCAGACATATAGCATGATGTCCCACCCAGTCACATTATCGTGACACCAGGCCAACCAGTCCTAACACTAACCTCTTTATGCTGAGCGCCATGCGAGGCAGCTGTGAGTACCATTTTTATAAGTCTTGGGTATGACTCGGCCGGGGTGTGAACCAATGACCTCCCATATTCGTTCTAACCACTTAGGCCACCGCAGCGGTCCAGATAAGAATCTTACCCAGAGCAGACGGCATGACAATTATAATATCTCAGTAATTCTCGTTCACATATGTCGAGTCTAGCCTCGAAAATACATTACACATAAAAATGTACTACAAATACGGCATAATGACTCATATTACTCTTATATAATATGATCTCTTGGTACAAATGTCTGCCACAGCAGCTAATTTTAAAGTCGTATCACTCAAGAATATCACTGATGGTTTCAACACACCGAAAGTCCCCCCCCCCCATTCTTAATTTTTTGGAAATTATTTCTGGACAGTAAATCATTGGTCCATGCAAAGGACTCTTGTTTTATGTAGACACTTAAAGCAATTGGAAATAAAATTGAGCAAAATAGTACACATCTTTATTAGATAATATTACATATAAACGATATATGTATCCAAATTGCATACATGTATTTGGTTAACTCAATCATTCAACAGCTAAGGGAATCATCATGACTAGAGTAATTTCACCCTAAGTCTAACTAAATTAATGCTTGTAAAACAACTATGCTCCCAATACAGACCAAAAATATTCAACTCCCCCAAAATATTAAAAACTGAAGAAAAAAAATGTATAATTTTTTGTAAGTAATGGCATGAAAATTTAATCAGGTCATCAGTGTATGCAAGCAAAGATGCATACCAAATTACATTGGTCTACCTCACCTTGTGTTTGCTAACACTGATACCAAATTACATTGGTCTACCTCGCCTTGTGTTTGCTAACACTGATACTAAACTGCACTGATCTACCTCACCTTGTGTTTGCTAACATTGGTACCAATTACATTGGTCTACCTAAACTTGTGCTTGATAAATTGTACTACAAAGGAGTTAGTTAACCCAAATTCATTTTAACAAAATTTGTAAGCAATGCTTTAACATCAATGTAAATACTTGAAAATCTAGTCAGGCTGTCCACAAACGAGTACAAACAGGCAAATCAAATTTCATTTCTCTACCTCAAGTGGATTTTTTGCTTACTTGTGTTAACAAATTTTCTGTAAAAAAAAAAAAATTCAACAACCAAAAACTAAAATATGTGTAAAATATTAAAACATTCCTGCAATGGAAGGAAAATCTAATTAAGTCATCTAATTATGACTCTAATAAAATGTGTAAAACATCATAAATACAAATCCACTAAATTTTGTGTAAAACATCATAGAAACAAGTCCAATAGATTTTGTGTACAACATCGTAGAGACAAGTCCAATAGTGTTTGTGCTACTGCACTATAATAGTTTGGGGATGAATATAACATGCAGACATGTACAGAAGCAAAGCAATATTCTCCTTTCTGTTATTGCCATGGGGCATAATTAAAACAGACAAAAAGTTTGTGTTCAAACATTCACCATGACTCTAGAAAGGAAACAAATGTGAATATTGCATAACAGAATGGTGTTCATAATAAATCTTAAATTGTATCGATTGTACTTAAATGTTTCGCATCTCAATTGTCTTTATTCCATATTTATAACATTTTAATTTTAAGAACATATTCAACAATAAAAAAATGACATATACATGTATATGGTTGAAAATGTAATGGAGGAAAATATACTTTAAAACAAGACACCCAAGTTTACATGACATCATTCACCTGACACATCTACCTCAAAGCCAGGCAGTTGGTCAAGAAATCTGGGTTAGCATGATGCTTATGATATTATAGATTTTGTATTTTTAATTATTGGTAGTGACATGAGAAATAAGATCTGAGATTTTTCTATTTTTAATTATTGGCAGTGATGTTGGGCATCAGATCAAATATATTTCTATTTTTAATTATTGGCAGTGACATTGGACATCAGATCAGGAGTATTTGTATACATTTTTGTATGTTGTATGTGAAATTCATTCCCCTTCTGTTGACTTGTTTTCAAGTAACTGTTTAAAGTTTTTTTTCTGTATGTTTAGTTGTTGTTGTTGTTGTTGTGGGGCTTAACACCATTTTTCAGCGCACGATAGGCTATACATGGCAGCCAGTATTAATGGTGGAGGAAGAAACCAGGAAACCCCCGGAAAGAACCACCGACCCACGAGAAGCTACTGGCAAGCTTTCTCACATATCCACATTCGCCGAATGCTAGACTCGAACCCACGCAGACAGAGGTGAGATGGCAGTGATCTGTAACGGAGAGCGCTTTAGACCACTTGGCCACTCGGGGCCCCCTGTATGTTTAGTAATGGTGGCCAAATTTAAAATCAGATCACTGTTTGCTTTCTGTCAACTTCATAACATTCAGTTTGGCAAATTTTGAAAAGAATTTATTTAAAGGCTTTTTACTCTCAGTAATAAGTGTTCATATTTTTCATGGTGGATTAGCATCATTTAAATAAATCTGAATGGACTTCATGCCAGATGCTCTCAAATTTGGTGACTTTCTGTTCAGCGGTCATCATTTAATAGTCGTCCTTTCTGTTCATAACAGTGGCCATATATGATGGCTGAATCGCAAACATCTGTATAAAACTGAAATGCATTCATGCATACCAGGAAGCTTTCTGTCAAATTTAGTCTAAATATATTCAGTAGTTTTTGACATGATGTTAGCTTTTTTTCCTTTTTTTTTTTTTACAAACATCAACTGTATCTGATCATGGATCTAAATTATTTGTATACTTCAAATGCTTCTATGCAACAATGCTTTCTGTCACATTTGGCCAAATTCTGTTCAGCAATTTTTCTCAAGTCTTTTAAAAGTTTTTCTATTTTTAGTAACAGTGGCCATATTTGATGGCAAACTGGCACCATTTGCACAAACTTAAAATGTCTTCATGACAGAATGCTCTGTCATGTTTAGTGGAAACCTGCACAATGGTTTTTGAGAAGAAGCTCAAAATTGTAATTGCCGACAGAAAACACACATCAAATGCTGCATGGCCATATCATTAACTCTATTGGTTCTATGGCCACATGAGCTAAAAAATATTAATGCTCAGCATTTGTTTGGCATAAAATTTGGCCAATGCTACAAACACGGCACTACCAATGTCAGTCGTCAGATGATGTTAACACTTTAAACGTGAACAAATCATCATAAAGAAGCGATTTTATATTGTGTTAATATCTTCTGTATTTATTATGACACTGAAATTCTATCCCAGACAAGAAGAAACTCTTATCACTTATTGCCCTGTATCTATTATGACACTTAAATTCTATCCCAGACAAGAATCAATTCTTGTTAATTATTGCCCTGTATCTATTATGACACATAATTTCTATCCCAGGCAAATCTTATTAATCTGGTCTTAACTGCTCTAAATCAGCTCCAAGTTTGCATGAGTACATGTAGTATAAGATAAGGCATTCAAAATATATATACAGTAACACTGAGACAAGTAAAATATTCTGAAATGCCCAACCAAGAAAACATGCACCTGGTTTTGAAAATTAAACAGTTAACTTTATATCTATGCGAGGGAAACAAGCTATGAATATAATGACATTTTCATTTCCTAATTTCAAAAATATGTAAACGATCTATGAAGATGCAAAACCAAAATGCAACTGAACTTAGCATTTACACTGAGACAACACATCATAATAAATGGACATTATTTCATGGTAAACTTGTTTTCTATTTAAATCAGTCGTATACAAATGGGAGCATGTGATGCTAAATTAAAGGAATACAATGTGTTTGCTTGGAAATATTAATCTCCTTGCCAGCAGGAGTGCATCTGGAGTAGCCAACCATATACAGACTGGTAGAGGATTGATGACCAAGTAAAGGGAGTTAAGTGACAAAAAATATGGCATAAGAACTGATCCAGTCTAGTCTGGAGATGATTCCAACACAATGCATGCTGACTGTGAGCCAAAGCAAACAAATGATTGGCTTTCTGAGTTTAACAACATTTTTCAGCACATGATAGGCTGTACATAGCAGCCAGTATATCTGGTGGAGGAAGAACCTGGAAAGACCCCAGGAAGAACCACTGACCCATGGGAAACTTCTGTCAAGCTTTCTCACATGCTATGTTGGCCAAGCCGATACCTGAATCCATACAGACAGATGTGAGATGTGAGGCAAGGGTGCTAGACCACTTGGCCACACTCATAAAACAAATCAATTACCAGGAGGAGGAAAGAAATATTACTGCAATATAATACACATCTTCGCTAGCCATGGTTAACCCTATCTACACCTTGGCAGATCGAGAATATATTTTTGTGTTTCGGTTCTGTGAATTTCATTGGATGCAGTGGCTTGCCACCGCAGCCAATCAAACTTTAGTTGTTCAAATCTGAACACTGTTACTATATCATTGAGACAAGGGGAGCATACAACTTGCATGGACTCATAACTAAGTAATTTTCCAATGCCAGTCGGTGTTTGTACAAATACCTTTCACTTAAATACGCCTGTAATGATTTCACTCTGGTACACAGTCACACTTTTGATGTGAAATTTACAAAGATCCTTTTTGAAGTCAGTTGCCTCCGCCATTTTCGGCCGATGTACAATACACCACTGTTACATGCTATTGGTTAGTTTGCATTACATGATAGGGGAGGCAAGTAATGAAATCCAATAGATATCGCTTGGACAAAGCACTAAAATATCTCCTCGATCCGCCAAGGTATAAATAGGGTTAACATATCAGAACCTTAGCTAGAGAAGATGTATACTACATAATGAGATGCATAGACATGTCAAGTTTCATCATTGTTGGGTCTGAGGTTTTATTAGTCGATGTAATAAAGGTTAATATACAGAAGATATAACAAACAAATGGCTAAAATAGTCATTCAAGTGTGAAAATTAGCTCACAATGACAGTTTTGGTATGGCTGAATTACATTTTTAGAATGGCTGAATTGCTTTCCTCTAAATACTTCAACATACCAATCTTTTGAGTGTAGATGTACAGTGGTCCCCCTCTTGAATGCCCCCCCCCGACCAGCCGCCACTCGCTCCTTACGGCCAGAATCCGTCGGCACCGACGAGTTTGTTTTCAAAAGTAACCCTCACGAAAGGCCACCCCACTAACGCGACCAGTGGCCAGCATATTAGTGCAAAAATATAAAATTTACCCTTCACAAGCGGCTGCATTTTATTTTGTAATATCTATCCAGAACCAGTATTTTATTCATAACGTGTGTTAAGTAATCCGATTTCTGTTTCCCGATGTCAGGTTTTCGTTACTGAAAGAGGTGTTGACTAAAGTACATGTACCATATTATATCATTTACACCTCACGAGAAGCCACATTTATTCCATAAAGCCGAGAAAGACTCAAATTTAATCCATACAAAAAGGTAAGTACACGTAATCCGGTTTAGTCCCTCTGATAATTGTTAAGATTACAATTAGCCTATTGAACAGTAGTAACAGCTGAGAAGTGGCGGTATTGATGTACAATACACAAGTCAGCGGGAAAATGGTTTGATAGCCTTTACAGCTTCCCTTAGTTACATGTTGTGCTTGTTCACTTTCATAATTAGTGGCTATTACTACTAACAATACTTGTCAAGATTACAAATCCTAACAGCTGCGAGGTGCTACTGTTCAGGTCAAATCTGTGTACATATCGAAGCCGTTTTGGCTTCCTCTCACTTAGTGTAAAGAAATGTAAAAACATTAGGGTACCTGACTGCGACTAATGAATCATGTGACAAGATCGCTGCCTTTAAAAACACATGGCATTTTGTTTAAATGCAGAAAAATTGTTTTATCAGTCTTGTAGTTGGCAACATTGATGATTACAACTGGACGTAATTGTCAAGATCATAACAGGGTCAGCATAGGCTAAAAATAGATTTTGTGCAGACACACACACACACACACACACACACACAGAAATCTACCTTGAACTATCAGACAAAGTCCGAAAAATCACGTGACAACACATTTATCGCTTCCTTTACGAAGAAGGCATTTCGTCCGCACTACAAAAGTTTCGTCTGCATAATTAAATCATATACAGTTAGCAACATCCGAATAAATCATTACCAAACATTAACATGTCATCACGTAAATGGAGACAATTATTTTAGAAAAAAGCCGGTTATTCTACTCGACGACATCGGGTGAGGTGGGTAGGGGGTGACTTTCCGAACAATTTTAGGTAGAAAAGATTCGAATAAAACAATTTTATGTTGAAAAGACTCGAATAAACAACATCGTAACTGATAAGGAGGTTATTCAGCAGCAGTGGAAAAATGGAGCAAATGGAAAGAGAATTATGCACCAAGACTTAAATGATGTTTTGAATGGTTTTGTAATGAGCATGACAACAACACCCGCTCGCATATCACGCTTATGCCAAGAATAAGAACTATTAATGCATATTCAGTTGAAATAAGTCTATTATTATAAGAAGAAGAACCTTTTAATAATTAATGTTACTTTTAAATGAAGATATTAAATGAAGATATTAAATGAAGATATTAAATGCTCCGAAGTATGTAGCTTTCTTACTACGTACATTACATATACTTCCCACAAAAAATTTAGTCCCCCTCTGGAAAGGCCACCCGTCTTATAAGGCCACTTTCCCAGTGCAGAAGGGGTGGCCGTATAAAAGGGGGACCACTGTATATAGGGTTTAAGATATAGATGGTGCAAGAAATAAACATCCAAAATGCAAAAGTCACTCACGCATGAAAACATGGTCACAATTACATAATTTTGGTATAGCTGAATTTCTCACCTTGAGATGTATGGTTGTAGGCAAAATAGAATGAAGCATAATATATGGGCTGTGTAACAAACAGCTGAAAAAAAGAACAAAAGTAACTCGTGTACAAAAGTTTTGATACAGTGACCTGTTTGGTACAGCTGATCTGTACTTGGAGCTACATTCATAAACCAGTTATCTTAAATGAAAATGAAACAGATCTGAGCTAAAGACAGCACAATGAACAACAATCAAATGGATGAGCAAACACACAAACAAAGGCTATATATCGTCTGAAATTTGTTGACAAGGGGAAGTTAAAATGAGGCTAAATAAATTTCTTTGTGCCAAGACTCATAATATAATCATATCTGATGCTGCTATTATTACCTATGATGCAATTAATGAAATTACTATGTATGTAGCCATTATACATGGGGGAGGTAAATGGAGGCTACTCATGTACAAAATTTATGAATACTGGCTAACAATGATATAAATGATGAAATAAGTCCCATAAGTTTAATATTACATGAAAAAATATGACTGAAGTTATATAATGTGTAATAAATTTGGTATGACACTGCAAACTATACATCATCAATAAGCCTCAAATTTCCCCAAGAATATCAAGACTACTAATTTAAAACACTTTCAATTACAAGTCTATACTGTGTGAAGTCGATCATGACAAATCTGTATTATCTAAAACAGGAGTCAATGAAACATAAATGATACAACAAAATAAGATAAATCTAATCCCAGTGCATCCCACAACAACACACAAGAAAGTCACCATATTTATGAGGCAGGTCAAACTGTTAAGGCAAAAAGTATCAATTTTGTATTCTAAAAAGGAAGCAAAACCATTATGCATTATGCATGGTGTTATCAGACAGTATGCATCAGTTTATGTATTGCCTTGCCATAAAAATTGGGGCAGGGGTCTACTTAAAAAAATAATACGATCAAAATAATACAAATACTCTCACATTTTCTGTATGTCTTCGTCCATTGTTTGTGCATAAAAATTGTTGGTCAAAATCACATTTTCTTGCCTTGTAATGTTCAGACAGGCTTTGTAAGATTTTATTTGCATGTTTTCGCACATAAATTAAGTTCGGCATTGATAAGACTTGATAGACTAACAAATGTAACTTTGAAATGGGGGATAGCGTATATCCTTGAGAAGTTACATGTATGGACCAACTGACAAAAACTGGAAGAACCATGTTTTGATATTCATTAGCTCACCAACACTGATATAACGAATACCATGTTTAATACTAAAGTACTTGCCTGTAGATATAAAAAAATCTAAAACATAAAGACATCAGAAGACTATGTGAATCTTTATTAACAGAGATACTTGCTAAAGTGAGAGGCCTCATCTCTTAAAGAGTTTATTTAATACATGTACCTCCATTGTGGTTAATACTAAAACATGAACCCTGGTCACGTACCAGTCTCATTTATTGGTATTAGTCTCAATGAATATTAACATATTTGCACAGGCACTGGATTCTGTCAGTTGAATCGGTGAAACTAATGATAACACCCTCCCCTACTCCAAACAACACAAGGTAACTAACTCTCACAATTCACAATCTGACCACTCAATGACTCCATTATAATTTTCCTACACTATTTGCACATTTAGGAACCCATAAATTGCACCTCTGTAAAGAAGTCATTCCACACTGTTCCCCTACATACCCTTTAAGTACCTTAGTGATTCTGAATGGACACTTTTATGAAAAGTTTCCCCGTTGAATCTAAGCCCAAATTACACCCATCAAGCATGCTATAAAATCAGGAATTTAAAGTTCTTTTAACAATACCCAAGATAAGCAAGGTCTTTTTTTAAACAGCCAGGACAACCAGTGAGGAAAACCTGGAAAATTCCTTTTTCTTTAAAATCTGAACCCTATGTAAAGTATGAAACTGTGGAGTGCAACCTATACAAAATTTCTGAGATCATGACTTTCATTTTAAAGGTTACCTTCTTTGATAAAGGGTGGACAATTCTTCTGCCGTTAGCATTTATTTACGGGTGACTAAGATAGTTTTATACAAATGCCAGTCAGCGACCTAATGAATAGTTAAGGCAGTTCTTCCAATCTTCAGCAAATTTAAATGGTATATAACTTGTCTATGTCTTCGGTCATTGAATGTAATATTTCATGTGTTCATACAGTGAAAAAAATAATCACATTTTGCTGTCCCAAAACATGCAGAAAATACCACAATTCATAAAAGTGCATGGACTCATAACTAAGTAATTTTCCAATGCCAATCCGTGTTTGTACAAATACCTTTCACTTAAATACACCTGTAATGATTTCATTCTGGTACACAGCCACACTTTTGATGTGAAACTTACAAAGATTCTTTTGAAGTCAATTGCCTCCGCCATTTTTTGCTTACTTGTGTTAACAAAGTTTCTGTCAAAAAAATCAACATCCAAAAAGTAAAATATGTGTAAAATATAATATAAAATAAAAATAAATCCTCAGTGTGAAGTTTATTACCCAGCAAACAGAAAAGATTACTTTGTGTAAAGTTAATTTACCCCACAAATAAAATAAATCCTCGGCGTGAATTTTATTACCCTGCATATAGAAAAGATTACTCTATGTGAAGTTTATTTACCCCACAAATAAAAAATAAATCCCTGGTGTGACATTTATTAACACAAATAAAAATGAATCCTCTGCATGTTAAACTGCTGAATATCAGTGGCAGGTGTTTTCTAGGAAAAGGTAGATGAATTTGTATAATAACATTGTTACCCACTATTGTAAAAATCATTTCAATTGGTTAAAATTGCATCAGAACTGGACTTGATATGTGAATCCATATAATAACATTGTTACCTGGTCTTTGTAACAATAGTTTTGATTGGTTAAGATTGCACCAGAACTGAACTGGACCTAATCTTTAACTTGATATATGAAGTCATGTATCTTGCAAAGCTATTACTGTATGAACAACCATGGCAAAATGTGATTTCACTGAATCCTCTAAATATAAAGTTCAAATGATGTACAATTTCCCTTCAAGGTTTCTGCTGCAAACAAAAAGCATGCCTCAAATTTTGTATAAATCTGTGTATCAGCAATAAGGATTTATATTCTAACTATTTTATTGCAAACTTACACATAGTTTTGGGCCAGGAACAAAACTTTTGATAAACTTGACTGGATTAATAAACATAACAACATACAAATGATACACATCAGCTGAGTTGAAATTATAGATACAAACAATATTACCTTTAACAAAAACAAATAATATGGGACTGTACAGTTTACACAACAAGTGCATACCAGTATTTACTGTGTCAGACTAATATGTCGGGTGGGTGCAATGGCAAAATTTGCTCCCATTAATTGAGACAAAAAGTATTGATGATGAACAAGAACTGTAAAAAATATGCAAGAAAATTTTTTGACCTTGCCATTTGTTTGAACACTTTAACAATGAGCCTAATCTCAACAAAATAAACATTGAGTTTAATTTAGGATGGACATACATACATACATATATACATACATACAATACATATATACATACATATGGACAGATGGATCAATAGACCGTCACATGGATGCCAATGTGATTGCAATATCCATCCATAAGGCAGCTGACAAAAAAAACAACCCCACAATTGTGGTATATATATAGATACATAAATGATTATAACTGGCAGTACGTGTACCGAGATTAAATATTCTACTAAAATAACTAATCTTGCTTAATTAAATAAAAAGACTAAATCTTTCACAAGCAAGAAAATACTCCAAATGGATAAATTTGAAGACATTTACTGCTAAAAATGTCCAGTATGTTTGCATTCCATATACACTAACGGCCTGCAAAATTAACAAATCTGGACAAATGTTTATGACATGCCATCACAAAATATCCACTTATTGGAAATTGTGCTTTAAATGCAGCTTTCAGAGTAAACACTTCTCACTTTTATCAGCAAGCTCTGTAATGTTAGAACAATGTCTTTTGCAGGGTATCAGCAATTATGTAAGCTTAATCATCCCACATTAATTACAATTTTAAGATGACAACTTTTAAACACCAGTTAATATACACACAACAAATTCATCTGCTATAATGTACTGACCATTTAATTTTGGGGTGATGGGGGTGGGTGCGATTTTCTTTCAACCCAAGATATTTCTTTTCTTTTCTTTGATTTTATCCAGTTATTGTCAGAGGGAGTTTTTTTTAAAAAGCATTAGGCCACTACCCCAGAACAACAACTTGTTGGTCCCTAATATAACCTTGATTTACTCTGGTACATATCACAGTGTATTCTGAAATACTGTGGTATACCACAGAACAAAATGTTTTGTGGTACCCAGCTCTAATATCTAGACCATCAGTCTAATATATGTACCAAATGTTAATATACACCTATGAAAACTCCTGCTAAAGGAATGGTAAGTACTAAGTTTCACACCAATCCACTAAAAATTGCAAGTGGGGTTTCATTCACAAAATTCTGTCAGCTATTTTTTTTTTCCTGATTGGAGTTTTTATTATTTCCAGGCTTGATTTGTGGGCATGTGACTTGATAGTAGATACTGCTTTATTATGGTCACTGGGTTTGATTTGTGGGCACATTATACAATGGCTAATCTGGGTTTATTACAATCTCCAGGTCTGAATTGTCAGCATATCATACAATGGCTAATCTGGGTTTATTATAATCTCCAGGTCTAAATTGTCGGCATATCATATAATGGCTAATCTGGGTTTATCATAATCTCCAAGTCTGATTTGTCGACACATTATGTGATGGCTGATTTGGGTTTATTACAATCTCCAGGTCTGAATTGTGGGCATGTTATGTTATGGCTGATCAGGTTTTATTATGATCTCCAGGTCTGATTTGTCAGCAAGTTATGTGATGGCTAATTTGGGTTTATTACAATTTCCAGGTCTGAACTGTGGGCATGTTATGTTAGGGATGATCAGGGTTTATAATGATCTCCAGGTCTGAATTGTGGGTATGTTATGTTATGGATGATCAGGGTTTATTACAATTTCCAGGTCTGAATTGTGGGTATGTTATGTTATGGATGATCAGGGTTTATTACAATTTCCAGATCTGAACTGTGGGCATGTTATGTTATGGATGATCAGGGTTTATTACAATTTCCAGGTCTGAATTGTGGGCATGTTATGTTATGGATGATCAGGGTTTATTACAATTTCCAGGTCTGAATTGTGGACATGTTATGTTATGGATGATCAGGGTTTATAATGATCTCCAGGTCTGGATTGTGGGCATGTTATGTTATGGATGATAAGGGTTTATTACAATTTCCAGGTCTGAATTGTGGGCATGTTATGTTATGGATGATCAGGGTTTATAATGATCTCCAGGTCTGAATTGTGGGTATGTTATGTTATGGATGATAAGGGTTTATTACAATTTCCAGGTCTGAATTGTGGGCATGTTATGTTATGGATGATCAGGGTTTATTACAATTTCCAGGTCTGAATTGTGGGCATGTTATGTTATGGATGATAAGGGTTTATAATGATCTCCAGTACATTATGTGAAGGTTGATCTGGGTTTATTTTGTTTTGTAGGGGTGTGTGGCTGGGTTTATTTTGTTTTGTAGGGGTGTGTGGCTAATACACAAGTAAAAATATGCCAAGGTAGATACTGTAGGCAAAAGCAAAGTGATTTCTCTTTTGGTCTTGTCTCTGCAAGACAATATCATCAAATGTTTAGCAATGAGTAAAATAGTAAACCCTTTCTTACTACTAGTATTGGCTTACAAGAATGCATCCAGTTTGTTTCTTACAGACATCATACCTATGTACATATTTGTATTGTTTGTTTTGTTAGTTTTAATGACACTTTGAACACATTATTGGCTACATCATGCAGAGGACATCGAAGCAAAGTGTTTTTCCCAAAGACACACCAAGGCAGCTGACACCTGCTGGCCTGGTTGGGTATCAAACCTGCGACCCTTGGATTATGATTCTGACACTCTACCAAGTTAAAGCAGCTCCACACATTTTTATACATTCTAATCTATGCATGTGTCATCATAAAGCACCTGTACAGGTGACACTCGAATCATGCTACAGATGCATATAGTGAGCATCACCTGTATTGGGCAATACACCTTTACTACCAGTCTTTCTTTGCCCCTCTGCCCCCCTTCCCCCCATTTTGCTCAAGACGCTCTCTTCCAAGATTATCTCCACAAATATATATACATTCTGAGTGTTCTACACATATATGGTTAAGTACAGGAAGATAATACAACAGGGAAAAATTTAACAGGGAAAAAAAAAATGTTCAACAAATGATCTAGGATATTTATAAATACTGCATAACAAATACTACTAACAACTTAGAAATCCTGATGTAATTTTGGGAAAGTCTTTTGGGAAATATGGAATTACAATTAAAATGAGCTAGTTATTTTCTACATAATTATCACTATGGGTTGTATAAAAAAAAGGGACAATATTAGCAGAAAATAAAACCTCCATTCCTCACATGAACACACTAGTGGCCTTGTGCAATGTCATACAACTAAATACTAATTGTCAACAACCTTGCATTGTGCAATGCCATGCAAACTAATTACTAATTGACAACAACCTTGCATTGTGGAATGCCATGCAAACTAATTATAAACTGACAACAGATGATGTGTTTTACATCAGATTGCACATCAGAAACATTTCTTTTGGTTCAGAAGGCATAGTTACAGGTATTTCTGATTACTGAACATGCACTGGTTTATTTATCACTAACAAAATTTAAAGAAACCATAAAGAAAGACATAATCAAATCGAAGAATAAGACTAAGTTTAGTATACCGACTTGGGCTTTGGAGTAAACTCAATTCTATTATGGCTAGAACAAGCTGATTATAACTGAAATCTCTGTTTTGCTATTTGCCAATTTATTATGCAAAATAATTCTTTCATACAAAGTGACCTTGACCTCTGACCCTTTTTTAACCCCAAAATCTAAAGGCTTCTTTCTTTCTCTTACAAATCATTCAAGTCATTCAATGGTACATGGTTAATAACTGAATTATATTTCTTCAGCCATAAAGACTTTGACCCCCAATTCAATAGGATTCTTCCTTATCAAGCGCAAGCCCGCCAAAAATTATAGTATATGTATATGGTGGAATATTAGATTTATTGTGTGGAATGCAACTGGTAACAGACTGATGGAGGGATGGATGGACATCATAACACAATATGCTCTGCCTTGTGGATGCATTGTAAAAAAATCAGAATCTTAACATAAAAGTAGGAATGCTCCCCATATTTATCCAACAATTTATGTTAAGCATTAAACCTCAGTGATTCAAACTGCTCTGTAATTGAAATATGCTCCCATTAATCATCTTTCCCACCATGTAAGAGACTGAAAAAGATTGCCAATGCATGTATTCATCTAATCTTGATGCCCTATGCATCCTATTTGAATTTCTATAGTACATCATACAACACTGACAAAAGATTGCCAAGACATGTGTTCATTCAATCTTGATGCCCTGTGCATCCTGTTGGAATTTTTACAGTGCAACATGTAACGCAATGAAAAAAGATTGCAAATGCAGGCATTCATCCAATATTGATGCCCTGTGTATCCTGTTGGAATTTCTGCAGCACATTATGTTTCTACTGAGGTATTACCTTTATCTGCCTTTTGTTTTTTTGTAAACTTTCTCTGTTGAATCCAGGATGAACTTGTGAGTTACACCAAACATCGCTCTAAATACATGTAATATTAATGAAATACTTTCAGTATTTTCTTCTTTTTAGTGCATAAAGAAAGGTTTTAAAAATTCAAACAATACATTAAGAAAAATATTCAGGTAATTATCATTGGTCATAATTTGTACTGAAATGTTTCTGCATTGTTGAAACAGCCACAACAAAGCTGGCAAACTATAGCAAGGGAGGTAACCAAAATTCATTCCGACAATGGCTCCTACCAGGTCAAAAAGTAGTCTCCCCTGATATAAATTCGCCATACTGGAATTTTAATGCCTCATGCTTTGGTAATCATTTCCCTCATATTCCTCCCTGTAAACCACTTTGTAAATAAATATTGCTGAAATCATCAACTTCTTTATATTTTACATTAATTACCAACCAAGATATTAAAAATTAGTAAAATATTTCTGACAACCAAAGAAATGATTTTACTCTGCTTTTGCTGGCAATAAGTACAGTATTAGGAAAGTGAGGGATGCAGTCAACTGTGATGATCTGGGGGGAGGGTTGTCTCTTTTTTGTGTGTTCTATGTGCTCGATGGAGGGAACCTTCCTACACCAAAGATGAGGGGAAAAAAAACAGGTCATTGGCACAAACATGAAGCCAAAAATGAACTCCATGATTATTTGAACTTGTTATTTCCTCTCTGGATTGGAAATTTGAGTTATGTCCCTTTATATATCAATACGAACTATTCTCAATGACGGAGAAAACGGCATGTTATAGGTTTTGGAACATGAAGCCAAAAATGTAGAGAAAAACAAGTTAATTCTGAAATTTGTATAATTCCCTGTTTATTCTTACTAAATTTTAAATGTCGTTTGAAATTTGAGAACTTCTGAGTCTGGTCTTAAATATAAAGCTCAAGTATATTGTGACTAGTAGATATTAACCTTTCATAATGAAATAAAATGAACGTGTTGTGTGTTTAATAGAACTTCAACTATCTGACTTCTTCATGGACAGTGAAAATACTGGGAGAAACAACTACTGATCAAACAGTGTTGTAAAGAATTTACTATTTACAGATAATCAGGCCACACAATTAGAAAACCATTTTAATTTTGTAGCTCTGATGTCTGATTGGTCAGAGTGGTTTGACACTAGCCAATCAAACGGCAGTATTCTGAACTGAACCTGAGTTTTGTGCATGAGAATGGTTGTATAACTCTTGGGCCAGTCTTTGCATAGTAGATAATAAGAGTAGCAGTCTAGAAAACGTGCTGTAGTGTAAATCAGAGTAACTGTTTATAATAAAAAAGATTTAAATGAAAATGAAAATTCATGAAATAACCACTACTGGTATGATGATAATTTTTGCTTCAAAATTAAAACAAGCATATCAGCACAATAAGGAATTGTTATGATTTCATAATGTACCCTCACCTTCCACCCCACCTTCTTTTTGTTTTCTTACATCCTACACATTAGAATATGCTGAAATGATAACTACATGTAAGGTTCTAAATTACTGAACTCTTGAATAAAAAATGCATTTAATAAATAAGCCAGACTTGAGATTACTGGAAAAAAAGTATTAGGAATGGAGAGAATTTTCATTGTTATCAAAACTAAGAGCAGAATTACACTGTCTCTTGCATCCCAAGATTACAGAAAATATTCCATCACAAAAGATCTATTTTATATTATTCTGTCCATTAATTATAGAAAAATTATGCATTTTATATTATTCTGTCCATTAATTATAGAAAAATTATGCATTTTATATTATTCTGTCCATTAATTATAGAAAAATTATGCATTTCAGGATTTCATTAAGAACTACACCTAATTAATCTTCAACAAATAAAATGAAATACTGTGCAGACATCAAAACTGATTTAAAGTCTAATTAGTGCTGTAAAACACACCACCATTCTGTCATAAAACCTGTTTTTGGAATGATGTAGACAAATGTGCCATAATGTAAGACAAAAAAAGGGATTCTAACTTCCTAACATTGGCAGGAAAATAAAATGAAAATCTCATTAGGTCATCTAAATGTGAATGTCCTCACTGAATAAACTATTAATGCTTTTATGTAAATGTAATGAGCTAGCTTGAATAGGACACGAGAAAACCAATAATGGACGTTTTCAAAAACTGGACATGCAGATGTACCAACATAAGTAATACTCAAAATTAATCACACTGGATGAATATTACAAGTGATGATGCATTATTTTATAACAATGCTTTGGTTGCTATGGTAATATGATCTAAGGTCTAATAGTATGTGCATATTACTGAAAACAGTCGCTGATTAATAATATTCATAGATCATTCTCTATGGTTACAGAAACAGAAAAATGCCAGCAGAAAACCAGCTCCTTAAACAAAGAAATATGAACTTGGCGATATCACAGAAAGACTCTAGGCTAGATTTTGTTATGTAAAATTGTGTATGCTTCCAGTATCATCAATATGTTAGCCTGATAAAATTGAGAACAAAAGAGACATAAGGTTCTTCAACTGAAAATGCTATATGAACAGTGGAAAACTGTCCAAATGCATACACAATCTACTGGAATTTGAACAAATGCAAAAGCTGAATTAAATCATTTCACCCAGATACATGTATCTCTACTTTAGAATTCATTCAATAAACAGTAAAATCTTATTTGCTACTGTAATGCTCCCACACCCCCAAATTATGGTAAACATGTTATACTGACAGACAGAACTAATTCAACTAACTGTAATGATAATGCTTAGCCAAAGTACGATACTTTTGTGGATGTCCTACAAAACATGTTTACTTTCTATAATAGATTACCTACGACAAAACTTTTAAAATGATGATAATGATATGCCGCATTTCTGGTAAATGTCTATGTGAAAGGAGTATATGTACAGTTATTGCCATAGAAAAGGAAACCCACTTCTCCTTCTTCAGACTTCAGTTTTTACCTCTTTGAGAGATCAAACAGTCCATTTTAGTCTTAGTGTATCCAAAATTAAATAAGTTTTCAGTTATCAGCGGATAATGTTTCGTCAACCATTTGTGTCATTTTACCCAAGATGGCAAGAGATCCACCCATAAAAAAATCAAACAAATTTGAAAATGGATGAAAAATAGGCAAGATTTAAAAAATTCTCATAAATTCATTGATTAGTTTAAGCAAAATCCAAACTTAACAGACAGTGATCATATAACCTTGCCTAGTGATCCCAAGTTGACAAAATAGGGACAAATATAATATTTTAAGACAAAATTTGAGTATAAAACTGACACATTTTTCTTCCCTAAACATTACTGCCAGCAATCATTTAGTTCCAGCTCCTTAAATAATTATGTACATGTAACCATATATAGAATATTAGTAAATTCCCATACATATCTTAAGATTTCGAAATTTTCGGCAATATCTCACTGCCTTCATCAGCGATTAGATAATGCTGATCAAATGACTTACAACAGTCACGTGATATGATGAAGACAGTGAGATATTGCTGAAAATTTCAAAATCTTATGATACTTATGCTCTGAGTATGGGAAATTACTACTGATCATGAATTATCCATAGCAAGGGAGCAACCTTTCCAGTTTTACATATCGAGTATTTTTGGCATAAGGTATATTTTGTCTTTGTAGCTAATAACAAAAATTGCCCTAGTGCTATACATTTTCCTTCCATCTCTTTCTTATCAAAGCAATAATTGATTTCTATTTTTTTTTTCCATTTATAAATATCTTATTTGCAACACAAAATGAATTGTGTCTCATTTCTACAATTTCAACCTTTTTTCATGAAGTCTATGTACAAGACTATTTGAAGCCATAAAATCATTTCAAAATTGAAAAACCTTTATCTGAATCTGCTTCTGCTGTGGGGGATGCAATAGGCAATTGTCCTTGAATGAAAACTCAGTAGGCCCAGCATAGCAATATATTATAAATATCGTAAATTAATGCCAGACAAATTTCTACAATAATTTTCATATCAATCAGTAAAGATACTTCAGGAAAGGTTTCAATTTATTCAGTCAAGATCAGTGGTTCCCAAACTTTTTCAGGCCACCACCCCCCCCTTGGTTATCCTTAGCGCCCCCTACCTTACCCCATTTAAGTCATTATTCAGCATTACAACCCCCCCTTAGTAATCCCACCGACCCCAGGGTGCAGTACCGCCCACTTTGGGAACCACTCACACAGATAATTTAGATAACAGAACAGAACAGTCTACACATTCCCCAAAGAGATGTAAGAATTACATCCCTTTGCAACAGGTCAGCAGTCACCATGAAAAAAAAATAATTTAAATTAGAAGTGATTTCAATGACACTAAACTAAGCAAACTTTAACATTTTGTAAAAGTTTCTGATGACAGTCAAATGGGACTAAATTCTTGCATATATTGTGTATTTCTGGTTTTTCTGATCCACCTAAATAAACACCCCCCTCCATAAGAATAATGCATTATTTTCCCCAATGACTTCTGACCTATTTCAAAAGGGACATAACTCTTCTGTCAAATTAGCAAAAGTGGTGAATAGGGTAGGCTACTAAACTTGCTTGTATATATGATCAATGTAGATCCAGACCTTATATTCATAAAACATTTTAAGCAAAGACTCAAGCTCATAGTACAAAAGCTTTTAAAGTCTTTAACATTAATTAGAATAAAGCCAGAATAACATAACTTTCACATTTTTCTTAACTTGAGTTCCTTTACTACACTACCAAATTGTGATTACTAAGGTACACTCTAAGTATAATATCAAGCAGCCAGTGTACTACACTGCCAAGGTATGATTACTTAGGTGCACTCAAAGTATAATATATGTCTGCCCTTTTACTACACTGACATACTGAGATTACTTAGGTATAATCTAAGCATATCTGTCAGCCGTATTTACTACATTGCCAAACTGTGATTACTCAGGTGCACTCCAAGTATAATATCAAGCAGCCATTGTACTACACTGCGAAGGTATGATTACTTAGGTGCACTCAAAGTATAATATATGTCTGCCCTTTTACTACACTGCCAAATTGTGATTACTTAGCTACAATCTAAGCATAATATCTGTCAGCCATATTTACTACACTGCCAAACTGTGATTACTCAGGTGTACTCTAAGTATAATGTCTAGAACCCTTTTTACTACACTGCATGATTACTTAGGTTCACTCAAAGTATAATATGTTGGTCACTTTACTACACTGCCAAACTGTGATTACTTAGGTGCACTCTAAGTGTAATATTTGGCAGCCCTTTTAATGCACTTCTAAATTGTAATATACTTAGGTACTCTCTAAGTATAATATCTGTCAGCCATTTTTACTACACTGCCAAATTGTGATTACTTACTAACAATCTAAGTATCGTATTTGATTTTGGAGGTTTTCAGGTGGTACTAGAGTTTTTTGCTTAAAATTTTTCAAGAATATGGGGCCAGATCTTCTACTGCATTATATGAAGTCAGATTGATGTCACAGTCCATTCTACCTATGATTTCAAATAAAAGTATTGGCTACTGTCCACCTTAGCAGATGGCAGTGAACTTAAAACCTACTTTTACAAATTGCAACAATGTAGCCTTCCGCTTTTACAACACTGTAACATTTGTTATATTGCTGACAGACCCAGCATTCCACTTCTGAATACAAGCCTGCTTCTTTAACAGATAATGAGAAAGATGAGATGCAGCTATATCTTACAGCATTATATAGCACAGATCTGGTCTATGGTACACACAGATTAGCGCAGGTTATATAAATGTAGATATGGTATCAGCTGTTTTATCATATCTGTACACTAGTGATGTTGTGATGTACAGTAATTGCAATGCATCATTGTTGGATTCAGCATGATGATGATATTGGCCAAATACAGATGTGACACTATCACACAGATTTAAGATACCTCCCCTTCCAGTCCATTCCACATAAATCCATTTCCAGTGCACTGAAATACAAAACACTATTAGAGAGGAACATGTTTACCTTGATCAGCTGTGTACTTAGCATCAGTACAGTTCAATGGATATTTCCTTGACAGTTATAAATAGCAACAGTAAAGACAAACAGTCAATGGTAAAAAACATGGAACTTTCCATGAATGTAACCAAGGTCATAACTCTTTGCTAGTCATGAGTTTCCAGTGATCTTTTAATATAATCACCCAGTGCTAATACAGCATTGGACTATTGAGCTGATTGATACTGTGATACAACTTTAGGCTTATCATAACATCACTACTGTAGACTAGGTACCACAATTTACTCATCGTCTCATATAGCAGAAAAATACGATAAAAAAATGTCACATAAAACTCAACATTTACATTGATATGGAACTGAATTTGAGTCAATGGTTAAAACAATGAGCAATGTATAGGGAACACAGGAATATGATTAAATCATGACAAATTCAGGATATCATTATGATTTCACAACTAAAACATAACTTTTCTAGTACATTTTCATTAACTGTTACAATATGCCAAATGTATCTCATAAAGTCCATACAAACAAACACCGAAATAACAACTCCAGTTAACTTGTGCATCCAAAAGAGAAATAAAAAGACTTTTGTCTGCACATTTCTTAACTAGGACCGGTAAATCTTTATCACATCTCTGATCTCTTGCCGACATATTGGGCAAAGTGATCCCCGCTCCTGCTTGACCATAATTGCACACTCATAACACATACATAAATGTCCACATGTGTACAGAACTGCATTTACCGGCCTCTCATAACACACATTGCATTCATTATACTCATTGTCTGCAATTGGATTTTCAAGTGTGGACAGTGGAGTGGCCGGATCTGATGCTGGTAGAGGAGGCAATGGTTTGTGTCCTGCTGACTGAGCGAGTCCTGAAGCTGGTACACTGAAACTTCGTACAACTCCTGTCCGATGTGGGTCCATGCTAGTATATGTGGACGTTGGTGTGATGGCCAGCCGATTTGGAGGGGGTAGGGTAACTGTCAGAGATCCCGAGGAGGATATTGATCGAGGCATTGGTCGTGGCTGCTTTGGTACTGTCACACCTAAAGAAGTAAAACACTGGTTTATATATATATATATATATATATATATATATATATATTTCATAAAACAAGAGACCCAAGTGGGCTTGACATCACTCACCTAGCCGACTTCTGCCTAATAACCAAATGCAAGAGCAACTGAACAAGAAATCTGATCAAAGCGTAATGAAAACAACTGTTTCAAGGTTTCTACACATTATGATCTTCATCCATAATTTGATGGCACATCCACGTCATCTGTCCAATACTGAAAGGTCCCTATGCCAGGATGCTTTTTCAAATGCTTTGGTAAAATCTGGTCAAATTCTATTTAGACATTTCTGAAAAGAATTGTTGTTTTTGTTTTTTCTCTAGTTTGGTAACATTGTCCAAATTTAACAATGGATTGGATCAGAATCATTTATATAAAACTGAAAGACCTTTACACATGTGTGTGTGTGTGTGTGTGTGTGTGTGTGTGTGTGATTTGGATTTTTAATGTAGCTTTCACAATTTTTCAGTCATATCGCTATGATATCTGCAGTGTGGCAGTTTACAGTGATGTCCAGCACTGGGGCATCATGCTGCAGACAAGCAACATCATGTCCCACCCAGTCACATTATCCTGACACCAGGCTGACCAGTCCTAACACTAACTTATTAATGCTGAGTGCCAAGTGAGGCAACTGCTAGTACCATTTTTATAAGTCTTTGGTGTGACTCAGCCAATGTTTCAAACCCACAACCTCCCACATCTAAGGAGGATGCTCTAACCATGTAGGCCATGGGAGCAGTCAGATGCTTTCTGTTAAATTTGGTAAAATTCTGTTGAATGCTTGTTGAAAAGAAGTCATTTAAAGCATTTTTTAAAATTTTATTATTAGTGATGGTGGCCATATCTGAAGGCAGATCAGAATAATTTGTAAACATCTAAAAGTTCTCTGTGCCAAGATGCTGTCAAATTTGGTCAAATTCTGTTCAGTGCTTTCTGAGAAGAACTAATTTAAGGATTTTTCTGTCACTAATAATGGTACACACATTTGGTGGTGGATCAGCACCATTTCTATAAAACTGAAAACCATCTCTGCCATGATGTTTCATGTCAAATTCTTCAAATTCTGTTGAGCGGAGAAAAAGTTTAAATTTGTTACAATATTTAGTAATGGTGGCTATATTTGATCGCCGATTGGCACCATTTGTACAAATCTGAAAGCCCTCTATGTCACAATACTTTTTAAAACTTTGCTGAACAATTTTATGAAAGGAAGTCACTGAAAGGGTCTTCTATATTTAGTAATGGTGACTATATCTGATGGTGGATTGGCATTATCTGAGTAAATTTAAGCCAAGATGTTTTCTATAAAATATTGGTCAAAAACTGTTAAAAGGTTTGTTTTTTAAAGAAGATTTTGCTTAAAGGGTTTTCTGTTTATAGTATATATTGGATGATGGATCAGCATTTACTGAATATATGTGGAAGGCCTCATCACCAAAATGCTCAAGAAAAATCATATGCAAACTGGAAAGTGGACTTTCATAAATAAGAACATGACAAAGAACCAGCCAGGTTGTGACAACAAAAACCAGTTTACAAATCTGAGGGAAGCATATTAAAAAAGAAATGGTTTTGTATTTTGGGTAACTCACTAAAATATCAAAGGGCACAAATTTATGATGAGCTATAAGTAATTTTACATTACATTGGGAATGCACAAGGTAAACATGAAATTGGAAAATGGTTCGTTGCACACACTGTGCACACAATTACTCCTAAGAGAATCATACAGTACAAAATAATCAAGATCTCTGAACTGATTTTACTTCATAAATGGACAGTTATGTTAGCTACTGATCCCAAGCTTGAAGTTCCAATCCCATATAATACCATAATTGCATTCAGAAGGTCAGTGGTTAGTACCAAAAGGATGCAGGTTCAAAATTCTATGATCTGATCAGCCTGGGTTATTTACTGTGCCTTGTCCTTGGGCAAGGTACTAGAGATAATCCAATTACCTCAGTACTAAATAATCTATTTTTAAAACCATCAAACCATTAAACATGAAAGTTTTGAGGCCTTCAGAGACATTAGATGTTTCTTTGCATAACCTATATGTAATTGCAGAAAGGAAGTCCCCAGGACTGACTGCCTACTGAAGGAAATCCACAGGACTGAATGGATACTGAAACCCAATTTACAGGCATTCATTTAATTTAGAACAAATTACAACTTCAGACAATTGTTGACAAATAAAAGGGCTAAGTTGTGATGAATCAGAAATCTAGAGATACAGCAATGTATGATTGGTGTTTTCCTCTGTGTGTGGGGTGTGTGTGTGTGTGTTGGAGGGTCCTCAAGTTTTCTCCATCTCAAAGACATGTATGCAGTTCAGACATCTGAGCCATATAGAATACAATAAAAATGTTAATAAAAGTTGTAAAACTGACATAAAATAACTTAAAATCAAACACTCAAGGCTACACAGTACATTAAGAAATCCTTAAAAGAGTCTCCTACAAAGGTTTCATTTTCCTGTGAATTTATTTTGTGGGCAACTATATAAATTCTCATGGTTTTGTTCTCATTTCTTAAATTCTTGAATTTGGAACCTGTTCTTTGTTCACTGGGTCTTTGTGTGTGTGATTTGGATTTTTCAGCAGCTTTAACACTTTTTCAGTCATATCGCTATGATGTCTGCATTGTGGCAGTTCAAAGTGATGTCTAGCACTGGGGCATCATGCCACAGACATGCAGCATCATGTCCCACCCAGTCACATTATCCTGACACCATGCCAACCCATCCTAACACTAACCTCTTAATGCTGAGTGCCTAGTGAAGCAGCTGTTACTACCATTTTCCTAAATCTTTGGTATACTTGGCTGGGGTTCGAACCCATGACCTCCTGCATCTGAGGCGGACGCTCTAACCACTAGGCCATCAGAGTGGTCTCCCACTGGGTCTTAAATTTGTGGTTTGTACAAAACACAAAATCCATAAAAACTGGCACCCACAAAAACAATTTTAAGATCACAGTAGTGTGCATGTATGAAGAATTCTGTAGAGTGCAAAATTTATTTTTATCTTGCTAGATTCATATGATGGCCATGGATTCATTTCAAGTACAGGAATCATAACTTAACTTACTCTATATATCATCTCAAGCAATGAGTGTACACCATGATCTACCAACTCATTATGCAATGGTAGCTTTGGGTCTAGGTTTTCTGTAGTTAGACACATTTTATAAAAGGGAGTACTGACCTAGAAGTTTAATGGATACATTGTGTAAAAGAAAGAGTACTTACCTAAAAGTTTAATGGACACATTGTATAAAAAAAGAGTACTTACCTAAAAGTTTAATGGACACATTGTGTAAAAAAAAAAGTACTTACCTAAAAGTTTAATGGACACACTGTGTAAAAAAGAGTACTTACCTTAAAGATTAATGGATATATTGTGTAAATAAAGAGTACTTACCTAAAAGTTTAATGGACACATTGTGTAAAATGACTGCTTACCTAAAAGTTTAATGGATACATTGTGTAAATAAAAGCATACTTACCTAAAAGTTGTATGGACACATTGTATGAAAAAAAGAGTACTTACCTAAAAGTTTAATGGATATATTGTGTAAATAAAATAGTACTTACCTAAAAGTTTCATGGACACATTTTATAAAAGGGAGTTCTTACCTAAAAGTTTAATTTTCTGGACATTGCCAAAGACATCAAAGAAAGCCCACAGTGGAAGAGTTCTGTCAACATGCATCAACGTGCTCATCTTTTGCTTGTTTCGGGAATAACACACTTCACCTAAGTAATACAAATAATACACTAAGTAATGGTGGTGATGATGATATAATGATAATGGTGGTGGTGATGAAGATGGTAATAGTGATGATTTTGGAAATGGAAAACACAGTTGAGCCTCTAGAATGACAAGAAAAGCAATCATTCAAAGATGGGGTGTGTGTGTGTGTGTCTGTGTCTGTGTCCACGAGATTTGGATTTTTAACATAGCTTGAACAATTTTTCAGTCATATCGCTACGAAATCTGCAGTGTGGCAGTTTATAGTGATGTCTAGCACTGGGGCATCATGCCACAGGCATGTAGCATGATGTCCCACCCAGTCACATTATTCTGACTCCTGACTGACCGGTCCTAACACTAACCTCTTAATGCTGAGCATCAAGCGAGGCAGCTGTCAGTTCCATTTTCATAAGTCTTTGGTATGATTTAGCTGGGGTTTGAACCCATGACCTCCTGCATCCAAGGCAGACGCTCTAACCACTAGGTCACCGGAGCCATCCATTCAAAGATGGAGGGCTGACAAATGATGTACTGCTGATATGAAATGTTTCTAAGAAGCTAAACATGCATAGGTTCTTCTTACAGTTATATTATCATGAAATAAAAAAAAAACATGACAAAATTTAACATTTGTGTCAATGGCAGATAAATGTCATTATTAATCATAAGTGAATATTCTGATTGGATAGGTTTTTTTTAATCTGTATTTGTAACTTAAACAACCAGTGAACCAATTTCCAATGATCATCCTTACATGGATGTGAAATACTTTACTGGGGACCTGAAAAAACAAAAAAAAAATACATGGCAAAACAAAACATCCAATCGGCCTAATGTTAGCAATCCCTGCTACCAATCTTGATTATTTCAATTAATACTTGAATTAATTAGAAGGTTTTTAAAAAACAACAAGAAAACCACTGTGTTATGGCCTGTGTTCAAAACCTAATTTTGTTTGATTGGTGCAGTACTCTTAATGATATATATAAAACAACATATTATTCTAAAGGTAATATTAGAAAATTAACTGAAAACAAAGAATAACATGGGCCATGTAAGCATAAAATATAGGTCACAATGATCTTTTTTGATTTGAGCACTATTTTCTCCAGGCAGTACTTTTATACCTGCTGGCAAAGTAAAACTGGCAACATGTCATGCAAGGTACGCAAAAGGTAACCATATCATTTGGAAATTTGTGCCCTGAGCGCCAACTATATGATTGAACCAAAATTAATAATGATTACAATATCAACATTTTCTCTGAGCATATGATATTGGGATCAGGAGTATTAGCCAGCCATTCAAGTGTAAATACCACACAAGGAAATACTTTTAATAAATCCAAATAAAGTGGTTTGATAAAAAAATTACTAAACAGAAAAATAAAGACTTTATTTCTTTTCAACTGTGCAGCAGTTTTTAATTAAGAGTCCCTCAAAGGGACAGATGCTCTACTGTCTGAAAGAATTTCCAGGAATTCAAGATAAATTCATTTCTTCCTTTTGAGTGCTGAAAACATCTTTGATATTCAACAGCGATAACAAAACTTTTCAAATCAGCTGCTGTGATGCACATAATGGATGTCAACTTGGTACCATTTTTATTTAAAACCGACACTCTGGTGGCCATAATGGACATCAAAATGGCACCATTTTGTATTTAGGACCATCCAGACATCATAAGAAGCTTTTTGGTGTAATTTTCTGTTTAGGATGAATAGCCATATCAAGATTTTCAAGAACACCACTGTGCACAGCCATAGTTGACATCAAACTTACTTTCATTTAGGACCAATTAGATTATAGGATGAATGTGTGTGAAAAGTTTCATGGCAATCCTCCAGGTAGTTTAGGAGGATGCCATGCATTTGGACACAGAACGAAAGATGGAATAAATGACAGATTGATAAGTATCATCAATCCAAAGCCTTCAATTGCTCTGCAATCTAAACAAAATCCACTCCTACAGAAATAAGAACAATGAGAAGAACATGTACAAAACTGTATGGTTATATTACCACTTGTTCCACCATCTACATGTAGATACTAGTGTCTTTCCTGGAAAATAATTAATAGCAAATTATCTTTAATAGCTTGACATTTTTTGCAACCATCTAAGTGTCAATAATGCTGTTGATGGCAAAGCAATAAATATGTCTTATGATCTGTTAACAAAGGCAATACCACAAAGAATAATCTTGGCTTGATGTCTCAATATTTAACAAAGGCCAAGACAGCAAAGAATAATCTTGGCTTGATGTCTCAATATTTAACAAAAGGCAAGACCAAAAAGAATAATCTAGGCTTGATGTCTCAATATTCAACAAAGGGCAAGACAGCAAAGAACAGTCCTGACATTATGTCTCAATATTTGTTAACAAAGGCAACACAGCAAAGAATAGTACTGGACTTGTATCTTGCTGTCTGGTGTATGACCAGTAGAGCTAAAAGAAATATTTAAACCATTTAAAAATCCTACAACTGGGAATAATTTATTTTCTTTTAAAATGAATTAAGGACTTCCTCACTGTTTTCTGTGAGTTAAAACAAAACAGAACTCAAGATAGGACTGCAAGATAATCCTGGACAACTGCTGAAAGGGCATAATTCATACTTGTCAGCTAAGCAATAAAAAAGATACCTAAATATCTCAGTCTAAAGAAAAGAATTTGAGATATTTGATGAAGCCAGATAGACACAGCAGAAAAAGATTTGCTAGACAAGACCGATTACATAGCACAATGACCATCATTGGTTTTGATAAAACATATGCCAAAATTTGGATAATCACTGGCAATCAAAGCAATAAGGCAGTACTCAGACTGAAAATGGAGGTTATCGTTGGTGGTGATAAAACATTTACAATAATGTGGATAATACAGCAGTACTTCTTGTGGCTTAGAACTCAAAAAACACATTGGGTAGTTTTTAACTGTAATCCTTGTTCACAACAAAAGGTTTGTTGTAAACTTAATATTTTATGCTCCTTCTAATGATGTAAAAACTGGCCCCCAAAAATACTTGATACTTTAATTTCTAAAGCTATGGTAATATTAATGATACACCATTTGTTTCATCCCCACTACATGTATCCAAGTGAGAAATTTCATAGAAAGATAACTGATACTGTGTGTGCCAAGTCTCATTCCTGCCTACAAATTCAGGGTTTTTCTAAGGACTCTGAGAGTTCATCACAAGCCCCAAATCTATATGTGTATGTTTGCAAACATTCTTCAATAAACAGAAAACTCTCCTTATATGGTAGAAGAGAAACCCAAAAAATTTCTGAACCTGAGACCAGGTTTCCCTAATCCACACCAGTGCATATGAATGATTTTGATATTATCCCATTTGTCCTCTACACATTCCCCCTTTACCTTTATTCTTTCTAAATCCTAAAGAAGCTCATCATGATTTGTTGCTGATCTATTAATTTCATGCTTTGGGGCAACAGAATTTGTTCAAATGGGACATCACAAATTGGTAACATCAATGACACTTGTTACCATACCTCAAAGATTTCATGGTCATTATTGTTCTCTTTTTAAAGATTACAATGGCATCAACATGAGCTTTTGCTAAAATTAAATTATTCCAAAAATGACAATCTTCTTCACTTCCAATGTAAGTGAAACTGTCTATTCAGAAGGTTGGTAGACGAGTGCAGATTAAGTATTTTACAGTTACTCTGTCACTCGTTTTTCATGCTGACTAGCTCCTAAATATTTCCTGCTGTTCTGATAAATATTGTGTTCTTTTCATATTTATTTATGTTCATTTGATGTCCTTTTCCTAATAAGCTTGTGAAAAAGAATCGCCAAATTTTACTGACAGTGATACTGAAAAGCCTATCAAAGTGAACTGCCAATTTTATTGACAGCGATACTGAAAAGCCTATCAAAGTGAACTGCCAAATTTTATTGACAGTGATACTGAAAGGCCTGTTAAAGTGAATTGCCAAATTTTATTGACAGTGATATTGAAAAGCCTGTCAAAGTGAAAAGCCAAATTTTATTGACAGTGATACTGAAAAGCCTGTCAAAGTGAATTGCCAAATTTTATTGACAGTGATACTGAAAGGCCTGTTGAAGTGAATTGCCAAATTTTACTGCCAGTGATACTGAAAAGATTGTCAAAGTGAACTGATGTATTTTATTGACAGTGACATTTACTAATCGATTTTACAGTTACTGTCACACTTTTCTCATGTTGATAAGCTCCTAAATAGTTCCAGATCTTCTGATAAATACTGTGTTCTTTTCATATTTGTTTATGTTCATTTAAAGTCCTTTTTTTCTAATAAGCTTGTGAAAAAGAACTGCCAAATTTTATTGACAGTGATACTGAAAAGCCTGTCAAAGTGAACAGCCAAATTTTATTGACAATGATATTGAAAAACCTGTCAAAGTGAATTGCTAAATTTTACTGACAGTGATAATGAAAGGCCTGTCAAAGTGAATTGCCGAATTTTATTGACAGTGATACTGAAAAGCCTGTCAAAGTGAAAAGCCAAATTTTATTGACAGTGACACTGAAAAGCCTGTCAAAGTGAACTACCATATTTTATTGACAGTGATGGTATAGCTTTATGCCTTGAGCTCTGCAATGCTAAATATGTTAATTACATGTTAATGGCAGAAATTATGCTAAAAAGAATACTTTGATGTAACACATTTGAAAATATTGTTATTTCAGTCACAACTGTCTGAAATTTTAATTTTATGATTATTTGGTCCTTCTAATTTAAACATCTTATTTCCACTGGAGTAATATATTTGTGAAAGAATAGAAACCAAGTTCACAAGAACAGAAATCAAGTTCACAAGAAGTTAACCCTAAAACATTATTCTGTAAAATCCATTTTTCTCTGAACTACAGGGACTGTGACCATTGACCTTTTGACCCTCAAATCAAATGACCTCTTTCATACTTTAAGTGCAAGCCCTACACAAACTTTGGTAAAGGCAAAGGACCCAGAACTAAAGTTATTATACAAAAGCAATCTTTCTTCTTTCAGTTGGTGACCTTAAACCTTAACCACTGACCCTTAAATCAACTGACTTCTTTCTTACCCACCATGTATGTTGTCCACAAATTCTGGTGAAGATACACTGTCAAATAACTGAAATTTATGTGCAGAAACAATTTTTGTTTTTTTTATTCAGTAGTGACTTTACATTTTTTGTCTTCAAAAAAATATATATCTAAATGCCTCATGGTAAAAGGTCCTCTTTTCACCCATCATTCTATAAAATTTTCTAATTGGAGCACTCAAGGATAAGTATTTACAAATGAAATGGACTACAATACCAGTAGTATCACACAAGTTGTTTTTCTTTTATTGGTGAGGGGGTCCTTTATCACACTACAAATAACTGAAGGGGGCTTTTCTTTGACCCTAAGAAAAGGCCCTAACTCACAAATATGTTCAAATCTGAAAAGTGACTTCCAACTTTGTGAGAAGTATGCTAGTCAATTCAATGAAACATTTCAGTACTAATGATCTAAAGAAAAATTAAAAATACTCTGATTTCAATTTGTAAGGAATAATCATATGATGTTTCAACTTAATAAATCTGTACTGAAATTCAACTGAGACAAGTAGTGCCACTTGAAACTTAAAAAAAAAAAAGTGTTCATGTAACATATATGCCCCACCAGAGTGCCTGAGACTGATCTATTGTGACATTCCAGGGCTTGAAAATATCATAAATTTGTCTATACACTCATTTTTAAGATTTTCATAAACTTTACCAAGTATTTAGATTTTTTGCATTATTTCTACCAACAATTCTAGGCAAGTAGCAGTTCATTTTACTTGCCCAGCAAAATACTGATCTTGCCCCAATCTGCCAGAGTTTATTTTTCCACCACTCAAGATAATCACAGTGTGACATATGGACAGATGGACAAGAGATACACCAGTTTCCACTGTGGTGGTTGGGCATAAATAAAGAATCAGGATTGGTACTAGTTGATAAAAGAGGGCAAAGAGATGTTTTATTCTCCACCTGTAGTGAATGTGTATTCTCCAGGAAGGTGAAGACAAATGAGTGCACCTGCCCTTATCTCTCCATCAAGTGAATGTACTGTTTCCTATCAAAAGGTATATCTTGTTCTTTAAGAGCTGTTATCATCTAAAATTCAATGTAAGCATCACCTATATAATGTGATCTCAAAAGATACTCACTATTTTTCACAGTATAAACAACACCATAAGAGTACTTTATTTGCAGTCTGATCCATTTATGACTTTTACATTTGTCTTCAGGTGTGTGTAGAATCTCCGCTACAAAAATTAGTCAGGTGTTGGTTTTAACAGTTTAGGCATGATCCTTTGTGTATTTGAAGTTGTCTGCTTCAGGTTTACCTGCGACCATGTTGGTTTATAGCAGGGGTCTCAAACTCAAACCACCCTGAGGGCCGCATGAGGGCATTTTCGATGGCATAAGGGCTGCACCACCTTTGTAATCTCTCATGATATCTTGTGATGCCAATCACTTTGCGGGCCACAGGATACTTCTTGGTGGGCTGCGTTTTTGAGACACCTGGTTTATAGGAACCTAAATTTATTCTTCTTCTTCATCATTCCATCTAATACATGTACATGTATGTAAAGATGATTACACTGCTTCTTTGGACATTTATTGTATAAATTAAACAGCCTACATTGCCTAATGCAATTAAATAACTGTTTCATTTAATTGACTAGGTATCATACATTATATTCTCCTTATAATATTAACTACTGTCTATACTAACTTATAATTCAACTCAAACCACAAAAAAACAAAGATACTGATCTGCCAAGGAAAAATGTGCCTGCAAATCAGGGTCTATGTTGTTTTATTATTCTACTGATTACTCCTTACAAACTGCACAGACCCAGATGTGATGGCAGATCTGGATCTATGCAGTTTGCAGTTGGACTCAACTTATAAGCAAGTATATATGGTATTAGTAGATGCTCACAATTGAGCCAATATATTAATTACTTTACATTTTCAGAATTTTCTGTACAAGATGATTATTTCCATGGGAAAGAAGCCTTTGTGCACAATGTATTTTACCTGTAACTATAAGAATGAAATAACAGATAGCAGTGGACAGGAAAAGATCAGAAATTGGAAAGATTTTTTTTTATGTGTACTCCGAATTTACTACCTTCAGTAGTTAAATGAAAGCTTAGCTCTTCTCCTACTTCTGGATTCCTGCAGATGTCTTTATTTACCACCCAGTATTCCATGCGATCTAAAAGAAGATCTGCATCATCTGGAAGATCCTCCATCCGGATATTTGCTGGATCACATGCTGTGAATCCTAAAGCCAATCCACCAACATATGACCTGTCCACACCTTGAACAACAATCACAATTTTCTCCCCACACCTTAGGGGCCGAGATGTAAATACATAACCATTACAGTACTCCTCCTGAGTCCGTGAGGCTTCAGTCTTGTCATGTGACAATCTAATGTTCCGCCCACACAGCATATGAAAAGGGAGGGGTGATAACTCCATATTGATATTGCACCTTGAACTTACTGAAAGATTGCTGGGCACCTGACGTTCACGACTACTCAGAGTCAAAGAGGACATGGATGAAGTAATAGTTTGTTGATTTCCTTGACTTGAAACATTTATCATATTATTTAATACAGGTGTCTCTGGCTGTGTGAATTCTACTGCAATAGTATTCCCATATATGTCCATCACAGCCCATATTGGAGCATTCGTATTTACACCACTGAAAAATATACCTTTGTCATCTCCATTTACACCATACAACACATCCCCCGATCGTGTAACATAAAAATACAACACATTGTTTACTACAGCATATCTCTCTGCAAGAGCTTTAGCCCAGTACCCAGGCTTATTCGTAAGATCTGGACATGCATATCGGGGCAGATTTGAGCCTTCTAATGTTCCAGGATCAACAGTGGTAAATCCAAATCGTAACACACCACTCCAGCTGCAGGAAATTTCATAAAATCGAATATAGACCTTTTCGTTAATGGATACAGGTCGATTGCTGAAGCAGATTCCCTTACAGAAGCTGTCGGCCCTTTTTGCCCGCAACTTGTCTGGACTCAACTTGATGTTGTCCCCGTGTATGTCATGGAACTGGAGAGGCCAGTCGGATCTCAGGTTTGACAAGTCTGCACTGGTCCCTGGAAAAGTGAAGAAAAACAAGTTTTAAATCTGATTTTCTTCCTTGGTGCAAAATCTTTGTAGTTTCAACATACCACATGGATTCACGGAGAGTGCTTTGCCACTAAATAACACAACAACTTGTATACAATTGGGATCTTTCTCCTTGAAAAAAATTTTGGGTGAATGACTGAAGACATTTGAGAATGTGGTGAAAATATAATGAAAACTGACTGAGAGATGTTTAAGTTATAATGATTTTAAATATATAAGTTTTTTGGTATGATCTGCTTAGGTGAGCCACTGGGGTCCTGACAGACTGCTTGACCAACATAATGATTCATGTGGTTTGAGAGTCAAACACCATTTTTCAGCACATTGTAGGCTCTATATGGTGGCCAGTATATTTGTTGGAGGAAGAATACACCCCAGAAAGACCACTGACCAATGGAAATCTACTGGCAAGCTTTTTCACATACCCATGATGGCCAACCTGAGTCTCAGATATACATGGACTGAGGTGATATGTGTGTGATCCATAAATGCGAACATCTTAGACCACTCAGCCACCAAGGGCCCCCTATAGTGATTCACCTCAAGTACTCAGAAATTCCCTCATGGGGTTAAGGAAATAGAAGCAAATTTTTTTTTTTAAAAAAACTAAATAAAACCTGCCCATTTTCTATGACTAATACCTTGATCCCAAAGAAAAATGGAAAAGTGTACATGTCATAGAATAAATTGTCTTAGCTTCATAATGAAAAAACTTCAACCAAAATTTTAACTGTTGCCAGCTTTGTGTCTTGCTAAAAATCAAAGGACAAGAAGCAATCATCAACTTTACATTCTGTACTATCAAATATGTCATTTTAAGTCTGTATTTCTACTTGGTTCTCTGCAGATCGTTACTGGATCTCTGAGCTACTTCCATGAATGATCATGGCAAATCATTACTGGATCTCTGAGTTATCGGTACTTCCATGGCTGGCCAAGGCAAATTATTACTGGAAATCTGAGCTACTACTATGGTTGGTCAAGGCAAATCCAAATGCTTTATATTAAATGTCTTTCCCCCTGTCCTGACTACAAGCCCCTACCACCACCCCAACCCACCCAAAGACCAAGATCCTGGGGTTGTAACCCTAAAATCCATTGCATATTACATATCCTCCTCCTACAAATGAATGCACAAAATTTGGTAAAACAATATTAAAAAATGTCACTGTAATGGCAATTTTTGTGTATTTGAAATATGACAACATCCCAGGGACTATAGATGGCCATTATATCACGATGGGAATCTTTATATCATGTAAATGGTCATCATACAGGCAACCTACATGTACGTATCATGCTGATGATCATCATACAGGCAACCTATATGTATATATCATGCAAATGGTCATCATACAGGCAACCTACATGTACATATCATGCTGATGATCATCATACAGGCAACCTACATCTATATATCATGCAAATGGTCATCATACAGGCAAC